>VUQH01052915.1:0-18561 GCA_015106775.1 Etroplus canarensis | reverse complement strand
ACATAGCTTTCTGTATCCATCCCTGTGCACAAGAAGGCACACATGACATGTCACAAACCCGTTTGTTCACGATCAGAAAGACTCCACGATATATTTGCAACTTATGTGACATTACGTTAGCAATTCAAACAGGTAATTTAAAAAACTTTAAGCCCCTGTCACACCAGCGTATGCCCACATATGAAAATTTGGCGAATATGCTGGTAAGTTTTGTATAAGTTAACAGCACGCTGAAGCCGAAAAATTTTGAGCATGCACAAAATTTCCAATGTATGCCAGCGTATAGCTCACAAATCCCGCATATGTGGGCTATAAGTTGTAGGTAAGTTGACACATGTTCACACACATTACTTATAAGGTACTCATATGTTGAAATATGTGGATAATGTCTAGCATACCCAAAACTTATTGCTCTGAACCTATGTGTATATGTGTATGTAACTTCTAGCAAACATCTCCAACACGTGTTGACGTGTTCCTGACGACCACAGGACTTTTTGAACATGTTTCTAACTTACAGCTACAGTATAATGGCTTATTGGCTGAGAGTAGGTGTCGGCCATGGATGCCGATACCACTGACAATGCCTGAGAGGTATAGGAACCTGCATCCTCTCCATCACAGGGTGAGCAAGAGGGTGATGAGGCTGTGAGTGAAAATGGTTCCTCCATGTGTCCACGTCCATGGCCAAGAGACTTCTTGGCAGTGTTCTTCGAGTTTTTCTTCAGCATGATGATGATGTTGTACTGTGAATAGGCCACAGCACTCTATGCATATGTTGTGAACGCCGGCAACATGCTAAGCATCCTTTGGTATAAGTTATCTATAAGTTAAAAATGTTCTATATAAGTTATCTTATGTATACGTCCATAATTTAAAAATATATACGTTCTGCATATCCCAACATTTTAGAGAAATTTTGATGTGTTGGCATACGCTGGTTAAATCGTCAGGGGCTTCTTCTTCTTGTAAATTTCATTGGACTGCCTTTCTACAACAGATCAAAGAATGGTAGATCAAAGAGAAAAGCATCCATTCTGAAGATTAGAAAAAGCAAAAATCCATCAAAAGTGTTTCAAAAACATTGGGCATAGCCGGTACCGCAGTTTTAAATGTCCTGAAAAAGAACAAAGCCACTGGTGTACCGAGCAACAGGCACTGAACTGGTCATCGAAGAAAAACAACAACAGGTGATAGACAAATGTTGAGAGGAGTAAAGGAAAACAGCTAAACAAAAATCTAGAACATAATGAACAACAAGGTGCAAGGGTGGAAATATCCAAGTTTTCTATCCCAAAGAGACTCTGAAAATGACAATTTAGAGACCATAGTGCAGGATGAAAACCACTCACCAGCAGCAAAAACTGGAGAAGCAGATTAGAATTTGCAAAAAGAAAGAAAGAAAGAAAGAAAAAGTAGAGATGAGTTTTATATACTGATGAGACAGATATTAACCTCTACCAAAGTGATGCAAAGGCCAAATTATGGAGCGAGAAGGGATCTGATCATGATTCTAAACATACAAGCTCATCTGTGAAGCATGGTGGAGGTTGTGTCATGGCTTGGGCTTGAATCTCAGTTATTGTTATTCATGGTGCAGTTCACGATAGTTGTGGCAGAATGAACAGATGTCTACAGAAACATATTGCCTGCCAATTTATAGAGAAATGTATCCAAACTATTTAGGAAGAACTTCCTTATGCAGCAAGACAATGAGCTAAATCACACTACCACCTCAACAAAGGACCTCAATGGGAACAATGGAAGGTTTTAAACTGACCTTATCCTTTAAACTGATCTTAACCCAGCTGAATATGCATTTCACCTCCTGAAGAGAAGACTCAAGAAACTCCACAAAACAGACACCAACTAAAAGACGCTGTGGTAAAAGCCTGGAAAGGCAGAACCAATGAATAAATAAGAAATCTGGTGGTGTCAGTGGGTTGTTAGCTTGATGCAGAATTTGCAAGAAATGGGTATGCAGCCGAATATTAAGTATTTTTGATGTTTATGTACTTGAAAAATTTGGTGGCTTGTAACAGATAAAAATTGTGTTTTGTTCTAAGCTGTTTAACAAATCTAGATGTAAATACCAGAGAATAAAGGCTGAAAGTCTGATTTTTCTTCTCATGTTCGTCTTTTGATCTAGCGCACAAATATCTTCGGTTCACAGCAAAAACAAATTAATTGGCCTTGCTGTTTCAACACTTTTGGTTGGGACTGTAAATTGTAGTTTGAGTGTTTAATTGCAGCAATAAGTGGATTGACAAAAATGTACACAGACTGATTTAATGATCAGAAGGAAGATGGTTGGATTATTAGCGCTGCTCCCTTTTCCTGTCGTGGAAATGTCAGTGTGTTCCAGGGCCGCTTGCTTACTCATCATCACCATCACTCATCAAGACAGTTAAGTGTACGGACACACAGTTCTTAGAAGTGTTGTTGTGAAGACAACACAACTACCTCTTATATACAGCTGAGAATTTTTATCTTCTTCAGCTCCTGTTCATGGTAACATCAGAGAAAAGGTATATTTAAAATATAGACACGGAACAATAACTGCCATTCCCGTAACAGGAACTCCACGTTCCATAAACTGACCTAAAGTTATATGAGTGGTGATAAGGCCCATGCCAGGACAAGGAGAGCATTTAGCCTAGATTAGAAAAGGAAAGGTCAAGAAGCAGAGGACAGGAATTAAAGGGGTGCAGCTATTTCAGGCTTTTAGAGGCATAGCAAGTTTATATATGCAGCTAGTTTCACAATGCAAAGGTCATTTAAGTATAATGCATTAAAATATTGATCATTAAAATACAAATTATGACAAGAAAAAATAAGAATGAAGATGCAGTATAAAATGAATCAAAGTAGAAACACATTTAATGAAAGTACAGGTCCAAAATGATTAATAATGGTATACTCATTAAAAGCTGTGCAAACAGAGCACTCTTTACCTTTAATGCATCAATTATGACATCTTCAGTCAAGATTTGTTTCTATGTACCTTTCGGTTGTTCCCTTGTATTCTCCACCAAGGGGTCGCCACAGCAGATTAATTCGCACTGGTATTTTGGCAGAGGTTTTACACCAGATGCCCTTCCTGACGCAATCCTCCATGGTGAGGGGGGCAAAAAATTTTTCTATAAGTGTTTTTTTTACGCTTTAGGCATGAAAAGAACAATTTAAGCAAAATTTGCAAAGTTTGCAAAAACTGCGTAATAACATATTGTTAATGCTCCTAAATTTTTGCAAAACCATTTAATTTTAGATGACTTCAAAGACTAGCGTGTTGGCTGATATCCCACTACAGTAACAAAACGCGTGCGTATTAAAGAAGGTGGCTTTTGAATAGCTGTCCACTGTAGTGACCACCATGCATGGAAGGGTTAAAGTGTCACTGGGAGCTGATTCCAGCTGTGGGCAGCAAAATGTCTAAAAAGCCTCTTGGCACCAGTGACTGACCAATACCTGCAGATCTGAAGCACCTACCAGGCTCCAACTCATCCCACACCGCCTGGCCAAAGAAAAGAGCACATCACCGCCTCGATTTAGCAAACAGGTACGAGACTTCCACTGGATAATTACTACAGCGATTAACTGCAACAGGTTATTTAACCCTAACCAACGACGTGAGCAGCTTCCCCTTTCTGAAACAACCGTTAACTGTGAAGACATATCCCATGATTGCGGAAAAGATGACGCTCCGTTTCACAAGGCCTGCATCAAGCAAAGAAAACAACTCAGGAGACACTTAAACTACCAACACTGGGTGATTTAGGTCCAGTACATATTTGACAGAGGTCTTTTTATCAGTGAACAGATCCTTCTTAGGAACACAAGAGAGTATTTCCCCCTCCTGGGATTAATAAAGTATTCTGATTCTGATTCTGGAAGGCTTTTGTTAAAGGATCAACATGACTGCTTCAGTAGCAGACTATGGTGGAAAAATATAGGAGAGTTACATTTAATAATGTAACTCTTGCACTAGTCAAACTCTGGGTGTAGTTAGGAATCAAACTTTTCTGTACTTTTCCAAAACATCTTCAGTATCTGGTTGAAATGGGTTTCAAAGCAACTGCATTGCTTTAAAAAGCAACTTTAGTCATTGTAGTCATGCTGCACTGTAAACTGTAAGGTGCTGTATAGATCTCAGCTGCTCACTGAAATGACATGACATAACTCCTTGTTATATAACTAAGCAAACCTAAACAGTACTGAAGGGACTGAGTGGGATGAAGAGTAAAAGAGTTAAGCAGGAAGACTTGCATTGGCTTCCCTATAAAAAAGCAACAGTTCAATCCAGCACAGACGTGGCGAGGACACACTAAGACACTTTTGTCTCTATCAGAAGGAACAGAGGTACACTTCAAATGCGCTTGTCCTCCCTACTTCATGTTAGCCTGCTTGCACTAATTATAGAGCTGGAAAGTTACTGTCCAACTCCCTGCTGCAAAGCAACATGAGTGACACTTGTGCTCTTCAAGCATTTGGTTTCTGTTATTAGCGACACCCACAGCTTGGATAGTCTCGTTTTTTAAAAAAGGAGCTTTTTGCACAGTACGCTTGAAGAATTTTAATGCCCATCAGGCTTTGCTTGAGTGTCAGAATGGGAGGTGGGCTTCTCTGTCAACTGCCTTATTTTTTCTTCAAATTATTATCCAGTTGGATCTAAGCAACATCAGCTTTTACACCAACTATACTTATTTCCCACTCAGCTAATGTTGCCTTTACGTCATCTGCCTCTCTTTTTCTAGGATCCTCCACGATCATCGTGTTGTGAGGTGCAGGGGTGGACTGGCCACTGGGAGCGTGCAGAGCGTGCAGAATCCACGCATCAGGTGTGACTCTAAGCCACAGCCTCCCTCTATCTCTCTCTTCAGTCTCCATGGAGCACAGGTACACAAGCCGAAGATGCACATGATCGCACGTATACAGTCTCTCCCTCACTTTCTCTGCAGGGCAGTCAATGTAACCAGGTAATGTCAGGCATGTCGATCAGATAAAGAAGAAAGGTGAAGGGACAGAGGGGCGGGATATAAAAGAGACGCCGCTAAGTGCCAGGCAAGAACCCTTACAGCCTATGATTGTGTGTGTGTGTGTGTGTGTGTGTGTGTGTGTGTGTATAGATTTTTGATACTGTTGCTTGATGTTTTAATGTAAAAACAATGGAAAACTCACTGTATCTCCCTCTCTATTTAAAAAGTATAGGCTCATTATTCTGCATGTCTGGTTTTGAACATTTGGTATCCTGTTATTGACACACAGAATATCCTAATAATGACTGCTCTTTTTCAGTTTTTTCTAAATGATGTAACAAATAGCAATTTTTTTTTCATAATATACAATGTTTCAAAAAGATGGACCCAATATTTCTTGATAGCAACATGGGACAATTACACAAAGTCACAAACGGTTACGCTGTGGTCTTTTAAAACTCTATGCCCCGCCCTTCCATGTGGTAAACGTTTCATTCATGGGTGGTACGTGGTTGTAGAGATATAGTGATTTTAAATTGGGTCCATTTTTTAAAAATATTAAATGAAAAGCACCCACAGCTACTCCCTTGTATTCTCCCCAAGGGGGTCGCCACAGTGGATTAATCTGCATCAGCAATTTAGCAGAGGTTTTACACCGGATGCCCTTCCTGACACAACCCTCCATATTAAGAGGGGCTTTTTTGTCCCCACCTGGAATCAAACCAGGGACCTTTCCCTTGTAAGGCAAATGTGTAAACCACTACACTATAGGGGGCACTAAAATTAGCAGTCTTGTGGTTTGGCCTTGAATGGTGTCCCGACTTAAATTATTGTCTCACTCTGCCCCTCCAAGCTTACGCACTGTATCCTGTGTGAAACAGAGAGCAGAGGAGAAAAGAAGCACTACTGTGACTGTAAATGATAGAAAATGCAGCAGATCCTGTCATACTGTGCTAAACTGAACCAACCCCCTCACAAGAAAGTGGTAGGAAAAGACAGCACACAATCACCACACAGCAAGAGCACGATCAACAACTGCGCTTCAGTATAGAACAAAGAATACAAATAAAGCCCCCTTCACACCTTCACCATTTAACCACGGACGCATCAAAAGTTCTGTAAAACGCTGGCATACACAGAAATATGATTTTTTTTTTGCTTTTTTAATTATCAACATATACATAACGTGTTAGTAACTTATATAAAACATTTCCATAACTTATAGATAACTCATACCAAAGGATGCTTAGCATGTTGCCGGCGTTCATAACATATGCATAGTGTGTCGTAGCCTATTTGCAGTATGAACATCATGTCAAAGTACAACTTGAAGAACGCTGTTACGAAGTCTCCTGGACATGGATGCATGGAGGAACCATCATCACCTGCACCTTCATCACCCTCACGCTCACCCTGTGATGGAGATGATGTAGGTTCAACGCCTCTCTTGTTGCTGCGCCCATGGCCGAGATCTAATCTCAGCCAATACTCCATTACACAGTAGCTGTAAGTTGGAAACAAGTTCAGTAAGTTCTGTGGTCGTCCAGAACATTATTTCCATGCATTTCGACTTATGCGTAACTTACACGTAACATGTGTGAACGGGTGTCAACGATCGCATAACTTACCTACAACTTATGGCCCGCTTATGCGGGACGTATGAGCAGTGCGCCGGCATACGACAGAAATTTTGTGCATGCTCAAAGTTTTTCGGCGACCTCTCCGTACTACAATGTATACCAGCGTGCTTCAGCATGCTCTTAACTTATACAAAACTTACCAATAACTTATTCAGTGTATGCCAGCTTATTCAGCTTAATCATCAAGGTGTAACAGGGGCTTGTGAAGCTGTGCATTTTAATGTATGTCTTCTGAATTTCTCTCTATATATATATGTGTGTGTGTGTGTGTGTGTGTGTGTGTAAATTTCATAAATATGTCTGCATTTATGTTTTTAAGAAAATGCTCACAGAAAATGCACATATGAAACAGAGTACCACAAGTCACACATTAGAGGCAGATGCACTGTTGCTTAGTAGGCCTAACTGGGATAATAGATGGTTCTCACAGTTAATGCAGATCTCAGAGGAGGAGACAGTACAAACATAGCACAAAGTGAAATGCCCTGGGAACAGACACAGACACTCTGCAGTATGGCTATAGACAACAACACGACCAGCTCATATTAAGACTGTGAAAAATAAGTAAGCACCAAAGCAAACCAACACATAAACCGTAACAACTATGGCCTGAATTTAAATGATGGATTGCACATATTCACAGAAATCAATTGTCTTTGCTTTTTATTAGCAGCATATACTGTAATGAGACTATCCAGTACTTCATATGTATACCTTGTGCAGTCAAGGCGAGTGTTATGTGTATTATAGGAGGGAAGTGAAGCAAATCTCGTGCATTTTTTGCAAGTTGTGATGTATTTTTAATGGGATGAGTTGGGCAGTGAAATAAGCTGAACTAGAACAACAAAATCAAAGCAGACCTGAACATTTATAAAAGGCTTTTGAGGATAATAATCTTTTTTTTTTTTATGTTCCAAAATAAATATTCTGCTAACTGATGTAGAAAATTCTACTGAAGCATTTACAGATCCCTGTAAACTGCTCTTTAACGTATCCTTTGCATTTGTTGTGTGCCATTATTAATCAATCCCAAGCTTTCTGACTGAACAAACAGCATTATGGGTAAACACTGTTTGTATAACGCCAACACGTGCAACTGCCACAGCCAGTTCACGGCATGAACCAGCAGGTGGTTGTGAACAAACAACAGTTGTTTGAAATGGAAAAAAAGAAGTGGCAGCAGGCAGTGAGCAGCATGTTTATGGTGGCGTGCCATGACAAAGATGTGGCTTGATAGGAGGATCATGAATTAGCGCCGTTCTCCTTGATTTTTCCTTTCAGTCTCTGCTTCTTTCCTATCTATAAAAACTTCCCTGTCCCACTGTGGGCTGCTTTCTCAGGCACAAAATGGCATGGGTGTAGCTGAATGACTTGACCCCTGACCTCCCAAAGCTTCTCCACCCTGTCACAACCAACCTGGAATCATCCGACACCGCCTCCTAGCAGAATCTACTTATTTGTCAGAGGAGATGCCTGAGCCTTGCATATAACCCTAAAACTATTACCAAAATGCTTTCAATGCTGGTGAAACCGCAAAAGTGCATCAGTATTCTGAGGCTCAATGGGGTCATCGCTAATCTGCCGTTGAGAAGATGATGATGCTGCCAGAGGGAGGGCGTATATCTCACACGGTTATTGGAAGGGGCTTGCTCCCTGACAAAAGAAGAGGCTATTGGGAGGTGAAAAGGTTTGACGTCTTCATGAAGCTCAGGCCCACAGCAATTAAACTGTTATTACAATGTCAGTGATTGTGCTGCAGGCTATCACACTTGCACTGTCCCCAGATGTATGCAGAGGCAGCAATTTGATCTGAGCAATTAGAGGCTGATAGCAAAGCTAAGACGAAGTGCGCCTGCACTCCTGCTCCTCCTGTCCCATTTTTAACCTGCTCGGCTCCTCCCTCTCCAGGGCCCAGCCATCAGTTTCGCTCCTCTTCCCGTCTCGCTTTCTCTCTCTCGCCCCTGAGTCCTGTCTCATTGACCCTACAAGTCTTTCTGCATTCCTGTGTTAGTCTCTCTCGAGTGTACCTGCACAGGACTACTTCAGAATGACACTTCATTTTCTCTCGTTCAGTGTACAGCATAACTCCTCCTCCTGCAGCACTCCATTTCTGTATTTAACCACGCTTACACAAGTCAAAATAATGGAACCACTCAACAATATGCGACTGTCACTGCTGGTTAAGGCAGAGGTCGTTTGTTTTTTCCAAAAGCCTGACCCCGTAGTCTGATTCTTGTGAGCATTTGAGCATCAAGGTCAGGTCTTATTCACCCTACATCTCTTCTTCCCTATGGTATTACACAACACTCACCATCTTAAGCTACTTCCATATTTAGTGTCCTAAATATGTACTTTATACTAGATTTATAACTGACTGCATCACCTCCACATTACATTCAAACCGCTCATCAGCTGAGTGGTTAGTCTGAGAGGGCCTGCCACGTTGACCTCTCTCAAGAGCACCACGTTTAGAAGCTCTTACACCTCGCACAAAGTTAAAAAGTGACAGTAACAGGGTCGCGGGGGCAATGGAGTCTATCCCAGCAGTGATAGGGCAAGAGGCGGGGTACACCCCGGACAGGTCGCCACTCCTTCGCAGGGCCGACACACAGTGACAGACATTCATGTTCACACCTACGATCAATTAAACTAATCCCCTTGCATGTCTTTGGACTGTGGGAGAAAGTTGGAGTACCTGGAGAGAACCCACGAAAGCACAGGGAGAGCATGCAAACTCCACACACAGGGGCCCAAGCTGCAACAATAATAATAACTATTTAAATAAAAATGATGACAAATGTAAGAAAAATAGTAACACGCTGTCAAATTCACCTGACGTGATCAAAAAGGCAAAAGCAAACTTTTTCCTGGTATAAAACTCTACTGAACATGTACAGATTCAGTTACTGTTCCCTCACTTCTGCTGGTCAACCCATGAATCAGAGACCCACACCCAAAAGCTACTTTTTGTAGAAATAAAAATGACACCTTGCAGTTTAACAAGCTGCAGCCTAAAATTCTGTAGGATTTACTGACCATGGAAGCAGGAGCTACTATAGCTCATCATTAGGGTGTTCTAGACACCTAAAGGAGACTTCGAGCTGTTGCACTGAGCTAGCACATCCTGGATGAGTTAGTCCGCTGACAGCAGATACACCAAACCGATGGTAACCCAGCAACTAACTCACAGTGAGACAGCAAAAAAGCCCACATAATGTTAAAGCAATGGAGCATTACTACAAGCTGGTAACTAGTAGAAGCTGGCGACACTTAAGCACGTGACTTTTGATCAAAAGGTCCTGGGACAAGTTAAAAGCCTTATCTGATTTAAACTGAAGTAAAAATAAAAAAAATAAAACTAGAATAATCTTTTTGTGGATGGTTTTCAGCATGACTGCTATTATTTGCTCGTTGGAAGTCCTGTTATGTCCCCTTTTACTGGCACCTCTGTGATGTTTGCCAGATCTCCTTCATGCGTCAAAAATCAATCTTTTATTTTTATTTTTTGTGAAGTAGGTGAAGGGATGCAAATCTGGTGTGACTGGTCCAGGTGGTGAGTGAAAATTGTTTGGCCCAAAAAAAAAAATTCCAGGGTTTCCAAAGCTTTCCACGCCAGCACTGCTGATAGCCTGCAGCACTCAGGTCATTTCCTTTGGATGTTCTTCCTCAGATGCTGCAGGATGTGGGAACAGAACTCCATGCTGACAGACTCATTCATGGTGCACAACCTGATGAATGCTGAGAACCAGAACGTCAGTAATGTAGTGGCTCGTCCAGCTCATGATCCATTACAGTTCACTGGTTATTGCAATGTGTGAAGCAGAGAAAGAATGTGATACTTTTTCTTGTCATAGGTTGGCTGTAAACTGATTTAAGTCCAGTGAGAATTCAAGGAGCCTCATAAAGGGAGGTCCTAGTTCTTGACCAGCCCTAACCTAGCTTAAGACATTATTATGCCACAGATAAACTTAATGACAGCATTTAGGTAAAGCTGGCAGAGGAACACAAGAAAACACTCATTTTATAAATGTTACAATCCAGACTAATAATTTTAGGAATAACAATTCTTGTGAAAATGGAACAGTGCCCATCAAATGAGAAATGGGATCTTGAGCACAGTTTGGGGGAATCTGGTGATCATTGTGTCTAAGGCTAGGTTCCCGCTGCAGGCAGTTCAGGTGGCGTGTGAGTAAAACCTCACTTTCTTTCCAGTCACTAGCTCCATCAACGCCGTCTGCCATGCCTGTTTCGTGCATTGTGTACATTTGAACTCTCCCCGTCTCGCCTCCTCCAGAATTATGACATCTATCACACTTCAATGACAGAAAAGTTGGACGAAATTCAACAAGACTGTTCAGACTGAGGTCGCTTTAAAAAAACATCGGACATCGCGTATGGAAGTGGACTGAATCCGATTAGAAAAAACTGGATCTGGGCTGTTCAGGCCGTCTGCCTGCAGTGGGAACGTAGCCTCAGTTTGATTAAATTCTGACCAATCTGTAGGAGGAGTGGAGATTCTTGTGAAAACAGAGAAGTGCCCATAAAAAAAACAAATATGACCTTGACCCTGACCACACTTTGGGTGAAGAACCATTGTATGTAAGTTAGAATAAATGCTCTAATACTGGAGGAGCTCATGGCTGCAGACAGAGCACAGTGCAACCGGTCAGAACACGATTTCTAAAATAGTCGCTATGCTGAAATTCATCTGGCTTAAGGCTTTTGATTTTTATGGACCTGATCTCAGAATGTTTTGATTACATCTCAGTACCTTAGCAACTGAAAAGGGGCCATACAAGACAAATTTGCTTCGAGAGTACGTGACAATCTGACACAAGCAGACAAGACCTAAAAGGCTGCTAAGCTTGTGTGTCATTGCACAGCACAGCCTCGGGGATCCCTGTATGGCAGAGGAGATACAGTGTTTTGCTATAAAAGGCCCACTCAGGCTCAGGCTGAAGCATGCCAGCTGTGTTCACCAGCAACAGTCCTTACGCTTGTTGGCTGGCCAGGGACTGCTCCTGACCTCTGAGACCTCGGTTACCTAATTAAGAGAAGTCAGGAGCTCATCAGCCTGCTTGACTGTGCTGGACCCATTCCGTCAGTCAGCTTGTCTTATTACTAGGAACCTGATACAAGGTGGTAGATAAGATGCCAACTGGAGTAGAGCAATCCCACCAATCCTCCTTGCTCAATATTTTTATTTTGTAATCAAGGCCTTTGTACACCTACAGCAGCACATATAATTTCTTAAACCATTTCTTCACCGCTTCAATCTTTAAGTTATTCTAGCCCTGCTACTTTTTCCTGGTTATCTCTTCGGTCTCCAGGCTCTTGTTTCATAATATGGGCCGTGATCTCTTCACTTCTTGAACGGCCATTGATTCTCTCCTTCAGTACCTTACATCAAAACTTTTTCCTACGTCGCTTTCACTCCCTCACCTCCCAACTTACCACATCTTTTGCCAAACTAGGATGTCTCTGCTGTAAGAGTTCAATTTGGATCAAACATTTTTATGCAGAGTGTGAACTAGGTATTGTAAGTCAACAGAATTTTCAAGGAATTCTCTGCATACTAATCCGTACGTTGACTTTCACATGAGACAGAATATGGAAACAGTTCCCAGTAGCCACCCTTCTGCTTCCCGAGAAGCAGCTGTGCGATGTCGAAGCAAAAGATTTCTTTCAGGTGACTCAGGCTCGTTGAAAGCAATTAAAGGGCCTTTTGAAAAAGCTCAAGTGCTGAGGTCCTGCTTGATGTCTGATTAAATGCTACAAGTGCTACAAGACTTTAAGTAAGATAGAGAGACATCAAACACGATGAAACACAGGTTCACCACACTGTCAAAAGAGAACATACTGCCCTACTTCAGATAAACTACAGTAAGGCTCAGCAAACATCCAGAACTATTGTCACAACATTACAAATACTTCATTGTTATCAGTGACAGAAATGAAAAAGAGCCTGGCTTGTATTTCGACTGAAATAAGACATTTAATAAATCTTAAGTATTTCTACTGAAAATACATTTAAGTACATTAAAAAAATACTTATTTTTAGGCGATCACAGCACATCACCGTGTTCTTGTTGTGGACGTAAGGTGATGTTGTCCTTCAATGAGCTGTCAGGAACTAGAAAATCCTATCTCACTTTACTCATGATTTATGTTGCTGTTTGAACTGACTGGACAGGAGAAACGTGCTCTAAAGCCTGCATGAAAATGCACCTCCACTTTTCACCTCACGTCGTCCAGTGCAGCTTCAGAGAGCTTATAAGTCAATGCCCTGTGTGAAAGTCCAGCCAGTGCATGAAGGCAACACGTGGTGCTTTATTTGGGGCCAGCAGAGATCATAGGTCAGCCTGCCAGCGTGAAAATGGCACTGATAATGGTGACTTCAATTTCAAAGTGGCAACTTGACCCCCTTGCCTATGCTTGGTGAGTCAGGGTAGGTTTAAGACCATCTCATCTCATGTCCGCCGCGCTCCGCACTGACTGACAGGCTCAGGAGGCTGTGCATGTGCCATGTGTGTCAGCATTAGTCGAGTGAGCGATCTCTGTGTCATCATCCTCCGCCGCAGTAAGTGAGCTGGCAACGCCTACTCGGTGCCCACTTGACAAAGGCCTCAGTTGGCACCTGTCAGTCAGTGAGCGGCCAAGTGTGGCGCCCTCCATTAGCCTGGCTGACAGCCGTGGACCTGGGGCATCACTCGCTTCTTCGCTTCATCGGCTTTACGCCACCCTGCCAGCGCTTGCTAAGGGCCTTTCAGCAGCACACCAATGCTAACACACACGTATCCTTGCTGAGAGCCATTCACCTTGGACACTGCCAGAAAGTGGTGACGAAAGGCCATCATGTCACCATGACAACTTAGACTCTGACATCTGCCCCCTACTGTCAAACCGTCCCTCTCGTTGTTTTTCTTTCAATCCTTTCTTACCCCCCCTCCTTCCTCCTTTGCTTTCAGGACATCTTTTCCTCCATCCTTTCATTTCCTCCTCTACCCCAATCTCCCTCCTGTCTCCCTCAGAGGTCCATGGTTAATTCATGTAGTACTTCGCTTTGGGACTGGTCGCCAGGAACTTGTCATTTCACTGATTCACTTTGGCTGGGTTTCAAGGTTGAACAGGGCATGCCCCCCCTTGTTTTTTTTTTTTTTTTTTTTTTTTTGGTAGGGCCTATTTGGGATTAAAGATAAAGCAATATTTGATCTTCAGTTAAAAATAATCAAGGTGGCCTAATTGGGTAAAAAGAAAGGCCTCTGCACAGCAGCAAAGTCTTGCCCTGCTTGTCCAGAGTCTCCTGTATTTACTTTATGGCCGCAAAGCTAATCCAGATCAATATTTGGCTTCTCAAAATTCACATCACCACTCTGTGTTGCTTGGACATCTGTGTAATACTGCCACAACTCCAATCCCACCTCTCTTTGTGAATCGATACTTTTCATTGGCCATAAATGTCTCTGGCACTGAAGCAGGATCTCACAACACCCATGTGACTGTGTGACTTAAATAGTCACATTAGTATTACTGCACTTAAGCACTTCAGAGCAATCCTGAAGGGTAACTTCTGAAGAGCAAAGAGTATTCATGAAATCAGCGTCTCCAGCAGATTTACATTGTGTTTGTGTTGGAGGGTATGTACGCGTTCATATGTGTGCAAGTGTTTGTGCACTGTGAAAGGAGCTGCACACACACACACACACACACACACACACACACACACACACACCTTTTGAGATAAGTTATTAGAAAATGCCGTTTATGAGGTGCTCCTCAGTATTTCATTACAAATTAATAACAGAGACATCAGCTGCTCCCCCAGTGAGCCATTCTTCCTGCAGGCAAACTCCAACTCCCAGCTGGCAACAGTAGTCCTTGTTATGGTTTGCAGTCTCGGTGAGCTTGGCAAATCAGCATCTTAACCAGTTCTCCATCGCCTGGTTATACTGGCTCTCCAGCTCACAGTGGGTCTTTAGAGCAAAAGGAGGCCCGGCAGTCCAACAGCTCCAAGTCCGACAGTGGAGTTACTCTGCCCGTGGGACAAGCGCCTCTCTAAGAAGCATCTGAAAGATACTGAGCGCTGCCACGGCCGTGACCAGGCCAGCAAGCCAGCTGGTGGGAAAACATGAGATGGGAAAGGCTGAGGCTAGCTGGTTAGCAGCAACCGAACTTTCATAATGAGGCAACCAGGACTGTCCACTACTACATCAGTAACGAACAGCATTATTTTCACAGATAGATAAAAACAAGAAAATGTTAAAATGAGTCACCAAATACACCTTGGTGGCCCACCCAAGTGAAAGACCTATATCACGATGTACTAGCAGTTGTACGGCACAGCTGCCTCACAGCAAGAAGGTGCCTGTTTTGGACCCTGGGTGGAGGGTTGCATGCTCTTCCTGTGCCTGCGGGGGTTTCCTCCAGCTACTTCAGCTTTCTCCCGCAATTCAAAGGCATGCATGCTAGGTTAATTGGTTGTTCCAGAATGAAGCGTATAGAATAAAGCACACTGTGAATGTATGGTAAAGTGGTGGCTTGTACACTATAGAAGTATTCTGTTGAATTTACGGTAACTTACTGGCAGCTGTGGTTGCAAGTAGTTCTATGTAAAAAATACGGTGATGATGTGTAAGAGATCACAGTAGGCTTGTTTCTCAACTCTAAATTTCAAAGTTTTTAACTGTTTGCATACAGTAAACTACCGTAAAAAAACAGGTACACTGTAAAACTTTTTAAGGAAACTTACTTTTAAAATAAGTGCTCTGAAACCTGATTACGGTAAACTACTTTAAAAACAAAAGGCATGCTATGAACCTAACTACCTTCCTTCCCAGTGTAAAAAAACAGTACACCTGTAAGAATAAATTACGATAATTAATTGTAAATTTCAACTTTACGGTAAATTACTGGTTGTGGTTGCCAGAATTGCACCGTTAAAAACACGAAAAATTACAGTATAGTCTAAAGCAGTTTGAGTGGTTATTAAGACTAGAAGAGCACTATATGAATGTGAGTACATTACATCCTTTTAGACATCTGAAGGTAATGCATCAATCAATAAATAAAGAGATGTAGTAAACGTAAGTAATAAGTCGAGGAATCACAAGTATGTTCTTATCTCTTAGAATACATCCAACCACATACTATACCTTCTAGAATATGAGCTCCAAACAACAGCTGAATGATATAAAATTTAGGGAGTTGCAGCCTACAAAGGCACATTTGGTTTGGATGTTTCTGGAAAGTTATTTTGACTTCCACATTGTTCCACAGAGTGTGTCTGAACCCTGTCCTGTCCTGTCCGATCAATGGAAATATGTGTTAATGAGTGTTTACTCCACAGCTGACTGGACCATCAGGGTCCAGGGCTAGCCTCCTCTGTCTGCTGCAGTTACTGACACAATACATCCTGCTGGGCTGTCACACACATACACACATTTCCACCACCCTTCTACTCAGTGAAACATAAACATGCACATATTTTCAACCAACAAACACAGTAAAATATCTAATTATTGGATTCACGTTGCATTGCATTGTGTTGCACAGTTTTTCATACTGCAAAAGCAGCTCCTTCAAGTGATTTAAAAATGTCAGAAATATACACGCTTTCGTATTAAATGTACATATGTATGCCTTCAACATGTTTTCTCACATCTCCAAACAAGCACACACACCCAACTGCAATGGTGCTAGAGTTAGAAAATGCAAAGATGTCAGTATCCGTTTCTGTTATGACTACACTGTGTGTGTGTGTGTGTGTGTGTGTGTGTGTGTGTGTGTGTGTGTGTGCCCCCGAAAGCTACTCAACCCCTCTTGAAAATCATTCGCAGCCTCTTTTGGTGTCATTCTTCTGTGTGTGTCAATTTTCTGTGCTGTACAGAGAGAAGAAAAATAAAAGGGGAGAGATACGCAACGTGAGAAAACATGATAGGATCGCAGGAAAGAAAAGCTAAAAAAAATAGCCAACCATCTGGATGGTAATACAGCCACACGTTTGTGTGTGTGTGTGTGTGTAGGTGTACGTGTATGAGCGAGGTACATGCATATTCCAACTGCTGTCAGAAGGAAAACTGATTGAGGTGTAGAACTGCAGACTCAACCTGTGGGTTACAGCAGAGCATGGCAGAAACCACATCTGTGTTTGCTCCATCAAACAAACTGAAACCCCACCTACAGGTGTGAAATTATTAGAGCCAGAGAAAATGAAAGGAGATAAGTGCTGACTGGCTTTCCCCCCCATCTTCTTCTGGTTCTTTATATGTACCAGCTGTCTATCCAAAAGGTTATCGCTGGCCGTTGCCATTCAGTCCCGCTGAGGTCTGGCCATCGATACCCAATGGCACAGTGTAAATGTCAAAATATGGATGGCTGAGTGGCTGTTCTGGCCATAAAAATGAGGAGCTGCTCAAACATGACGGCCTAAAGGAACATCTCTTGTCTCTGCAGGGTTTAAAGCTGGTACTAACAGATGAAAAGAAGTCACAGTGTCACAAAATTAAAGCTGGCTCTGACTGAAACAATACGAGTTTAAGACATGCTTCATATGTATGCTAAATGTATTTCAATCTAAAAAAAACTTTAAAGAGTCAGACTATTCAATTCTTCAAATTTGACCATTAAAATACTAAATTCTGGTGATACACTACAATAGGAAAAAGAATAGGGAATAGGTTTATCTCAACCCTATTCCTAGAAGCTTATAAATTCATTTAATCCATACTAACATGTTTATTTGACAGTTGCAAAATAAGGACGTCAAACTCATGGCAGTGGAGCTTCTGCACACCTGAGTCACATGCACACCTCTTTTGTGAAATACTACGCTTTGCACACAGAAGATTGATCAGGAGTCAAAAAGAAAAGGTACGAGAAAGTAAAACAGCCACAAATTATGTAAAATGCAGTAAAAATAGGGATATCAGTTTTGGTAAATTAAGTTAATAAACATTTTATATTTATTTTCTTAATTCCGCCCACTCCCTTTAGCTTCTTTGAAGGGGTAGGAGGAAATCATGGTGGTGTTAACACTAATAAGGATACTGAAAGAGAACTGGCCCCTATTAGCAGAATCTCAAATGGCACTGGTATACGGGGGCGGCAGTGGCTCAGTCTGTCTGGGGACTCGGTTGAAAGCCAGAGGGTTGCTGTGGGCCACCGCCTCAAGACCCGCCTGGACCTGGAGGCCAATTCAAGACCCTTTCCCAGACCCGCTGAATGCCTATAAAAAGTATTCACCCCCCTTGGATGCTTCGCCTTTTTATGGCTTTATTCAAAGAAATCAAGAAGACACACGAATTTGTCAAAAAGCCATCATGTCAAAGTGAAAACAGAGTTTTACAAACTAATGTCAATTAATTAAAAATAAATATGCTAAAATATATGTTTGCATAAATATTCAACCTTTAAAGGGACTGACCTAATCCAGCAGAGGTCCAGCTGGTTGATTCCAGCAGTGTCAGTTAGTGAAATGGAGATGAGCTGAGTGCAGCTGATGTGTATCAAGCGATTGTAGTATAAAAACAGCTGTGTCTGGGAGGTCCAGTCTCTGGTTCATCAGTATTCCTGCTACAACTGAAGAACACTCCAAGCAACTCAGAGAAAAACACTGCACATCACCACAAACACACCATCTCCACTGTGAAGCATGGTGGTGGCAGCATCATGCTCTGGGGATGCTTCCCAGCAGGAGACCCTGGAAGGCTTGTAAAGGTAGAGGGGAACATGAATGCAGAAAAATGTCACCAAATCCTGGAGGATCATCTGACTCAGTCTGCAAGAGAACTACGGCTTGGGAGAAGATTTATTTTCCAGCAAGACAATGACCCCAAGCATACAGCAAAAGCTCCACAGAAATGGTTCAAAGACAACAAGGTGAATGTTCTGGATTGGCCAAGTCAAAGCAAAATATCTCAATCCAGCAGAGAATGTGTGGCTGGGCT
>VUQH01052914.1:0-14632 GCA_015106775.1 Etroplus canarensis | reverse complement strand
TTTCTTGTTTGGATTTATATTCATGGACTTTGTAACCTTTTTGGTGAGTGGCTGAATAAAGCCTTTTCAGTTTATCAGTCTGTCTCTGAGTCTGCATCTTGGGTCCACATCCCTGCACTCTCTCACACGCAAACCTGTGATGATAGTTTGCTTCAAAATAACTCCAAAAAGTACAGAGATCACAATTATCTGTCTTTTAAGATTAATTTTGTGGAAAGCCAAAAGAAAAAGAAGCCAAAGTACTTACAAGGTAGTCCATAATGAGGTTTTCAGGGTTTTCACTGAGGTATGCAGTTAGTGCTTTCAGTATATAGGATCTTCTTGTTTCAGTGACGTCATTCAGCCCCAAACAAAAAACTTTTGTGGGGAGGGAGGGGGTAATAATATTACTGTACTATGCTGCAATTAAACACTGCACAAGCAAACTGTTTCTCCAGTTTTTGTAATGAAACTTAGTGCTTGCTTGTGATATAAGTGGTTCATAATTCCTATTAGTAATCTGCTATATATTAGTTTTATATTATAATGCAAGGAACAGTATTATTAATCAGTGTTCAAGGAAACCAAGCTTCACTAAGCAATACTGCGAAGTAATATATGATGTCTTCATTACAACCATGTTCTCCACAATACAAAATGACAGCAATCCAAAAACCCAACCAGCTCTTTCAAATAATGCCTTACATGACATTTTTTTGGTTGTGCTGTATCCTGGGATTGGGTAGTGATGGCAGTGAACTGGGTGCCCATTAGAATAAGCCAACAGTTATTATGATGATTCAACTAATCATTTTAACATTTGCCCAGTCAAAGTGATTTGAATGCAATGTATAATGTCAATTTGCATTGCTAAGGAGTTTCTGTGCAAACACCACAGAAGGATGTATAGTAACTATTATAAATTAACCTTCATGATAGTAATTAAAATAAATTTTCTCCATTTAATGTTGGAATGAAGATGCACCACTTTTAGCACCACTTTTAGCTCCATATACACTAAAACATGATGGCTGGATGGTTTAAGACAAAATAACAAAGAATTCAATTAAGAGATATAAATGTGAGAGATCAAGGATCTATCCTGTTTTTATTCACCCTCAAAGGGCAGACTGTTGTTCAGCAAGCAGCAACCACACTGGCAGCCAATAATAAACAGTAATAAACAGACTGACAGTACAATACAAAAATCAAACTATTTGGTTTGAAGGTCAGTGGCAGCTGGGATAAAAGAAACTTTAAGTCTATTCATCCTGCATGTTGGCATATCCTATCTGCAGTCAAGCAAGTAAAAACTTCCTCGGACAGTGGGTGGCTGAGCCCTTTTCAAAGGCGTAACCCTTTACAGGTGAGGAAGGTCAATCAAAGCAGCGCCTGTAACTTTGCTACATCCTTTTATAAGAAACTGCAGTGTACTGACTATAAGTGACCCGTACCTACTGAGAAAGGGAATGATGTGAGGAGGGATTTAATCAAAAAAATACTTCTTTTAAAACTTGGGGCAGAATGTGGGCAGAGTCAGAGATTATATGGTTAAAAAGCCTTTGTAACTAGTTGCTGCACTCTGATGTCTATGCTGTATTTTCTTCCCATAAGAACAAGAAAAGGCCATTTGATAAACTGTCAGTGGCCTATTCACTGGGCTTTGCTGGCATTTGGTGCCCCCCCTTAACAAACACACACACTCTCACCCCATGTAGCCTGAGACCACAGATATCGAGCTTCACATTAAATCTTGGAGCACAACCTGTCTAATGTCAGTGAGCTGGTGGATGTATAATTGCATAATGAAAAATGGAGGCCCACACAGATGTAGATGGAGCAGCCAGGGCGATAAGGCAATGAGTCAAACACTGAGTCTTTATTCACAGGACGTTTATCAGCACAACACCTCGCTCCTGTCTGAACTGCGCTGATTTCCTCTGTTTGTGTGTGTTTTCTAGGAGCTTGTTGCCAAGTATATCTAACCAGTCATCAAGAAGCTACTGAAAGAAATGCACTATGAACAAACCTGGCCTGTCATATTGACTGTGTGATGATGGAATACAGTAATACGAGTGCCTGCGTAAATGTGAGAATTTGCATTCACGACTCAAAGGCTTTTTTTATTTCCTCTGGGCATCCATTATTCTTTTTGAAATAAACATGGTACAGATTTACACATTCAAGATTGATGCCTTTCATAAGAACCAATACAGTGCTGACAAATATTACTGCAGACAATCTGTACATCCACAAAAACATAATTACAATCTATTTGTATCCTGTAGTTTCCTTCATTACACTTAGTGTGTGGAAGTAATCAGGGAACATTTCAAGCTGTCAGGGAGCATAGCATGGCATGCATACCATCAAAACTTTTTTGAAGCACATAGACATAAGCACAGACACAATGGCTGGCTCCATCTCAGCTAGAAGCTGTGAGCAGTAAATTGCTCTCTTTTGTTTTGTTTTTTCCCTATGGAGAGTCAAAAGCTGAGCGCTGTGAGTTTGTCTACAGGGAGAAAATTAAATTGGCAAAAAATGTTTAATGATTAGAGCAGACAAAAAGACATCGATTTGGGTGTTCTTCAAGTTATCCTGCTATAAATAATAGTATTTTTGCTTTACTTACCTTGTTCTTTTAGCACAGTTAATGACCTGACTGGAAGATACTGTTTGAAAGCATTTTAGTGTTGGTTTTGAGCCACAATTTCTGTTTAGTGTCATTTTCATAGCCAGCAGTATCTCTGGGCTTTACATCAGTACCTTTATCCCTCCCTTTAACCATCACAGACACTTACACAATTGGGCCATTCACACATTACACCTACAGGAGTTTTTATGACTGTCTCCCAATCCCTGTTCCAGTTCATCCCAAAGGTATTTGGTGGGGTTGAGGTCAATGTTCTGAATGGGCTAATCAAGTTCTTCCAACCATGCCTTTACAGACCTTGCTTTGTGCACTGGGGCATAACCATGCTGGAAACAGAAAAGGCCTTCCCCAAACTGTTCCCACAAAGTTGGGAGCAAAGAATTGTCCCAAATTTTTCAGTAAGCTGAATTATTACAATTTCCCATCAGTGGACTTGAAGACCCCACGCCAACCCAAGAAAAACAACCTCGTGGCATTATCCCTCCTCCACCAAACTTTACAGGTGGCACAGTGCAGGTAATGCTCTCCTTTAACATTTGCCAAACCCAGACTCCGTCAAACTGCTAGATAGAGAAGCGTGATTTTATTATTCCACAGAACAAGTTTCTACTCCTCCAGAGTCCAGCAGCAGCATACTTTCCACCACTTTATCTGACATTTAGTATTGGTGATGTAAGTCTTCCACGAAGCTGCTTAGCCATGGAGCCCCATGGCAAGAAGCTATTGGCACACAGTTTTTGTGCTGATATTAATGCCAGAGGAGGTTTAAAACGCTGCAGTCACCGAGTCAGCAGAACGTTGGTGACTTTGAGACACTGTGTGTCTCAGGACTTGGTGATCCTACTCCGTAATTCCGTAACTCCGTAACTAACTTTGTGGCTGAGGAGCTGTAGTTTCACTTTGTAATAACACCAGTTATAGCTGACTGTGGAATAGCTAGGGCTACATTCACACTGCAGGTGTAAATGCTCTATTCAGATTTTTTTGCCGAGATCCCTTTTTTTTTTTTGTGTGGTTGCTCACATTATCATTTAAATGCAACCACAGTCAGATTCCAGTGTTATCAGTCTCCAACACTGAAGTGATGTGTTTACAGAGGTAAATACTCATGCTACACATGTCAGCATGTGTGTAAAACCTCACTTTCTTTCCACCAACTAGCTCCATCAATGGTGCCTGTCACACTTGTTTCATCCAACTGTTTACTTTTGATCTTGCTGCATCTCACCTACTCTGGAGCAGAATCATGACAACTGTCTCACTTCAGTGATGTAAAAGTTGGATGAAATACGACATGGCCGTTCAGACTGAGGTCCCTTTAAAAAACATCGGATACGTATCTGATTTAGGGCCACATACCGTATGAAAGTGGCCTGAATCCGATTTGGAAAAAAAAATCGTATCTTCGATATTCAAACTGTCAAAAAAAATCAGATAAGGGTCACATATGGTAACAAAGTCAGATTTGGGCCACTCTTGCATGCAGTGTGAACATAGCCTAGGAGAGATAAAATTTCATTATCAACTTCTTGCAATGGTGCATCCTCTCATAGTATATAGAGTTGAAACCAGAAGTTTACATACACTGTGTAAAAAGACACGTAAACATTTTTTTCTCACTGTCTGAAATTAAATCAGACTAAACTTCCCATGTTTTAGGTCAGTTAGGATTGCCAAAATTATTTCTATTTGCTAAGTGCTGCAATAATGAGAGAGAGAATATTTTTATGTGTCTTTTTAAAGAGTGTACAGTATGTAAACTTCTGGTTTCAACTGTATGTACCTTTGGATTCTTTCCAAGGAGACACCACAGTGGATTTAATCCACATCCATAATTTGGCAGAGGTTTCATTCCAGATACTCTTCCTGACACAACCCTCCATGGTGAGAGGGGCTTGTGTTCCCACCTGGAATTGAACCAGGGGCTTTTCAGTTGTAAGGCGAACACACAAGCCACTACACTACAGGGGACTGTACTGCACTTGAATTCAGTGAGTTCTTTAGAACATGCCATTCCTTCAAAAACGTTTGTAAAGGCAGACTGCGCGGTGAGGTGCTTGACGTTATACACCTGCGATAATGGGACCGAAGGAAGCACCTGAATTCAGTGATTAAGAGGCTTGGCCAACTACTTTACTCCATATACTGCGTGTCTGATCACACAGTGATTAAAAATTGCATTTGCATGAAATCACCCTTTAGTTTCACACGATGAATCCTTGATGAACAGTTTGCAAAGAGTTCTTTGTTATATAAATCTCAATGAGTCATAATATAAAGCAGAACTTTATTTTTCAGTTTTTCTCTCTCTTGGTCTGAGGCCACCTGCTGTTTTGTGACCTTACGTGTGATACAGATACACTATCATTCTTCATGGGAATCACGGCCATTAGCTTCCACTGAACTTCCTGTTTTCCAAGAGATGGAACAGGATAACAAACCGTAAATCTGCCAGACAGTGTATGTTGTGTAAATCTGCATGTTTAGTTATGTTCCTGTTTTTCTCTATGAGTTTTTCCAGGCTTCCAAGTTTTTTTTGATTTTTTGCAAAAGAACAAGCAAAGCTGGGGTAGATTTTCTTGCTTGTGTGATGAAAAGCTTTTGCAACTTAAAAGAAGACAGAAGCTTTAGGGTAGGCAGGCAGCGAAGGGGGAGATATTTTAAGGGACTGAGGAAGAGTTAATAAGCACAATATAGGTTTAGGAAAAAGCTTTTCACTTTCACTTTCTGCCTCAATAGTGTAGCTTATCCTGAAATTGCGTCAGTCACAAGGTACTTTTACCCTCTCCTCAAAGCTCACAGCAGAAACAGGACAGCCAGCTCTTTGTACTTTCACAAAAAAAGAGTGACTTAAAGCCATGCAAAGGGTCCGTTTTATAAATACACACGTTATCATCCTAAATCAGGCTGCAACAAAGGAGAGTGTCCAATACCCACTTAACAGGACTCAAATCCACCCAGTGTGCCCATTGAAATGCTGCTGCTGGCAGGAAAAGTGCTTCAAAACACAGGAAATGAGGAACTGAAACTTAGAAGGAAAATACATAAATATTTCTTGAGCAGAAGGAATGTCGGTGACGGTAAATAAAGCACTTACAGATAACAATCCGGAGTCTGATTCAGATATCATAATGTTTATATCATTACCATATAAATGGAAAAACCTATGATTAGCATACATCAAATCAAAAGTATATACGTTTAATTTGGATTTTACTGTTTTTGTTCCCTCTCAGGACTCTCATCCTACTTTCTAAAATTGTCCAGCACCGAATGGTAAACAGACAAATAACACAAGTAAACAATGCAGTGTTTCACTGCTATAAAGCCGGTGAAGACTAAAACAGAGCTTAAAGAGTCTTAGTTTTAGCTGGGAACAAATAAATGCTCCATTCTCAAGTAACTCAGCTGTGAGAGTAAAATGTATATGTACACACCTTCCTTTATAAGAAAATATATAGCGGAATATAAATGTAGTGGAAAACAAATTTTAATTACCAAATAATTCACATCATTTGGTTTCCACTTAAAAGGGGTAGTGCCCAGCTGTAATTGAAAAGTAAGATGTCTCAGTGATACAGCACATTTTCAAATTTTTCTCCTGTTGCAAATGTATATTTTTTTTATAACTATTTAAACCTTGTTGCACAGTAGTCCTGCAAATCGTTCATATTTATTCTGAAAATTCTTCATTGCAATTGATAAAGTAACACTAACAAGCAGCACCAGCCATGGAGAAATATCAGTGTTATCAATTCATTAGGCAACACCGAACTGATTATTCAGCTATAACTCAGCATCATCCTTAAGATAAACGATTGTCTCAGACATGTTCTCGTGTAAGCTGAGTCTTTAATCCTCCAAGCAACAATCCTCAGTTATCTTGAATGGTTTACGTGTCAACATATTGTTGATCTTTCATGCATCTTTGCCTCCATAAATCAACAAGCAAAGCAGCACAGAAAACAAATGGCTGATAAATCTCACACACTAATGGGAAGGGTTCAGGTAAACGGTTAATGCTGCTCATAAGTTAAGCTTCCCTGTCAGGACTGCACGTGACTGAAAGATAATTTGGACAAATATTTGCACATCAGAAAGAGACTGACTGAGAAGTAAAAGAGTCTCAGATGAGATTTAAAATAGAAGCGGAAGTTATCTCTGCATGTATATTCAAATGTCATTTCGTGCTTGTGTGTGAGCTGCTCCCTTGCATTTTCACTATAATCCTCATCATTAATTTGGCAGAGGTTTTTACACCTGATGCCCTTCCTTACACAACCCTCCATGGTGAGAGGATTTGTGTCTCCACCTGGAATCAAACCAGGGACCTGTCGCTTGCAAGGCAAATGAGTAAACTACACTACAGGGACATTTATATATATATATATATATATATATATATATATATATATATATATATATATATATATAGAGAGAGAGAGAGAGAGAGAGAGAGAGAGAGAGAGAGAGAGAGAGAGAGAGAGAAATAAATAAAAAGTTTGGACACCCTTGGCCATAGAGGAGTATGGCCAAGTGTGTCCAAACTTTTGACTGGTATTGTGTATATATATAAAGATAATCTTTATCCAAATTACTTCTGTAGTGATGACAGTAAGAAGGACCTCAAAGTCATCCATATGTCACTGATAAGTTATTAACAAAAACTAGATCACACACACAGCCCATTATTTTTAATTCTGTGAAACCATCCCAAACCTCAAGTGTAAATACAGACTCAGTAATCCTGTTTGCCTGATTGCTGGCTGACTGAAGCCCTCATTTATGAAAGGCTTTCATCTCTTCATTTCAGTTGGTCTACAGCCTTGACAAAGTGAGAGTGTGGACACAAGTATGAAACCTTGCAGGAGGTACCAATAATGTTTTGGGACTGCCTCACAAACAAGATGTTACAACTCAACAGGGATTTATCCAGATACAGTAAATTTCAGTTTGTCAGGAGGTTGTGTGCACTCGTTCCTGATTACTTTATAGCATGTGTAATTGCCATGCTTTCATGTTTACTTTGAAATTGTAGAATAAAAAGACTATAATACTGAAGTACATGTATAATACATTAATAAGGTTTCTTTGTTTCTAAAATATAAAGTCAGTGTTTTCCAGTACAAATGATCCCATCATCAGTTTGAAAAAACTTCACTGTTTCCCCTTCACCGTCTTGATGGACAGTCCAGTTCACAAGACAGGTGTGTCCCTGCATATTACTGCCTCATATCCACACGTGACAGTTAATTCTCACAGAGTTTACTTTGTGGTGTTGTGTATTTGGGTCATCAGATAACAGAATGCAGTTCCGCAGTAGGAAGCAAAATGATGCACTCTCGCTTTATGTGTAATAAATCAAAAAATAAATTACACATGAATAACAACATGTTGTGACATTAGGCAAAGCCATAGTTTCCATGTCTTACACAGCAATGTGCAGATAACAATAAATCAAGTAAATAAATGGCATAAGAGATTTTTTTTAAAAAACACAGATTCAAACATGGATTAGATGATTCTTCTATAAGCGTTTCTTTGTGGAGCCTGCATGTTCTGTCTGCGTTTGTATGGGTTCTCTCTGACTGCCCCAGCTTCCTCCTACATTCCAAATGCATGCATGTTAAATTAATTGGTGATTCTAAATTGGCTGGAGGTGTGGAGACAAATTGCCTAAAGTGCTGCATGAGTGGTCAGGCCTAGAAAAGTGCTATATAAACATCAATGCATTTCCATAATGAAAAGCAGCCGGGCCTCTACTTTTGCCACCACTCTCTCTCCTTCTCTGTCTTTCGTCGTTCTGTCGTATGAGAGTTTGATTGCAGAAGCGGAGACAGGTGTGTGGGAGGTCAGGCCACCAGCTGCTCATCATCCCATCTGCTCTTCCATAAATACCTGGTTCCAACCCCAACGCCTCACCACATCCTCCACTGTGTCTCACAGTCAATCACGGTCCAGCTAATCTGGTATTTTTAGCCTTTTTGCTTGACTACCTAACTAATCACCAGTTCCTTCTGCCCAAGTCCCGTCTCACCCTGTTGTATCTCTGGAATCACTCTCAGCATTTAACACTTAGCTTCCTCTCCACCCACCCAGCACAGCCCCAGCCTGCATGGCCCTACTACCTGGCTCCAGCCCTCACTTTTATTTTGACCACAAAAACTGAACATGTTCATTCAAACACCCCATTTATCCATCTGAAACAAGTGTTCCTTGACTCCAGAAGTGGGTACATATCCTTCAAGTGTAAAATAAATCCAGTGCAAGCTCTACTATATGACACGTTAATTTAATGTCAAGTCAGTGTTCTGTCAGGTTTAAAATGTTTCTTATTTCAGGGTGCTTTCAAAATTTAACTTGAAGCCATCGGGACTGAATGATTACATTTTCCCTGACTTACACTGGACAGCTCAATAGAAGATTTTTCATAAATGCACGAATCATTGTTTAGCCCACATTACTGGAATGAGATAATATAATAATTGCAGTCTGCACTGACTGTTTTTGACCGTTCGGTTAATTACATCCACAATGCCTGCAAATTTTCGTTGATAGTAGTTCACTGAAGGCCACGCAGCTGAGGATCAACAGCTTTTGTTTATGAGCACAACCTGAAGCGCACACGAGTGAATTAGAATTGAAATGCTGATGTGTTTCCCATTCTCATTTCTCAGTACTCCTGAGTAGTCTCCCACTCTCCAGAACAAAGGCGTTTCTTGTGTGTGAAGCTATAATTAAGCATGTTGCTGTTATGGGTCATTAGAGCAGGACCCCACTCCCTTTGTCTTCCCGGGGTTGCACTGCGGTCAGCTTGAATAGCTTTGCAGCTTTAATGCAGAAACACTCTTCGAGCGAGGAGCTGCTACTGTGAAGATTTTCCCAAAACATTGTTAACAGGCCTGCTGGCAGAGTGCAGCGCTAATAAGTAACAGGAACAGGCCATTAACAGTAACTTCTCCACTTTTACTGGATGTTATTCATGCATTGTTATCTAGTGGAAATAACATGTTCACAGACACAGTGTTGACCTGGTCATGATTCAGTTTGTGGAGCTGTTTTTCTGTGCATGTAAACCTGGAAACCTAATTAGGGTAGGTATGGTGTTAAGGAGAGGAATGTGGAAGAATAGATAGTAGCAAATTTTGCAATAAGGAAGGAGATTGTTGTGGTGAACAAATATTTCAAGAAGGAGGAGGAACATAGGGTGACTTATAAGAGAGGAGGTAGGTGCATGTAAGTGGACTCTGTCTTAAACAGAAGGTGCAACCTGAAAGAGCAGGGGTGTCAAACATGCTGCCTGCCACAGGGTCCAATCCAGCCTACTGGATAGTTTAGAAAAATGTGGAAATTTCAAAGGAGACTTAAACTTTGGACCTTTAACTGTATTTTCCTATGTTTTACCAACACACACATAACCGATGGCTTCTTATACAACAAAGCTAGAAAATTTGTTTTATTTTTAGTATTTAAAACAAAAATGTTCTTTTACCAGTTTTCACTAGAACTGTTTTCCACAGTAAAAGAAAAGGTCATTTCTGTTTTGTTTAATATAACTAATGAGTACAAGCCCAATGATCCATGCAGATGGGTTTCTTTGATTTACTACAGCCGTGTTTCTGTATAATGTGGAAAACATGAGACATTTTTTGAAACTGCACATTTCAGTGTCATCGATTGAATGCCTGAACTAAATTATTTTACAAAGACAATAAGGGGAACAACTTGGAAGCTTTTCTTTCTTTGTAAGTTATTAGTCGTAGCTTTACTAGTCCAGCTCACTTAAGATAAAAAGCCGGTTGCATGTGGCCCCTGATGTAAAATGATTTTGACACCCCTGTAAAAGAGGTAGGAGACTGCAAGGTGGTGTCAGAGGAGAATGTAGCTAGGCAGCATCAGGTGTAGGATGACTTTGGAAAGAAAGAAGAAGCAAGTAAAAGCAGAGATAAGGATTAAATGGTGGAAGTTGAAGAAGGAAGATTGTTACACAAAATTCAGGGAGGAGTTGACACAGGCTTTGGGTGTACAGCTGAAGTGTTGAGGGAAATGGCCAAGAAGGTATTTGGTGCATCCTCTGGATGGGAAAGTATTCAAAGGAAAAGTGTTGGGAAAGAAAAAGTGGGATCATCAGGGAAATGAAGAAAGCAGGAGTACTGGGAGTCTGAGCATGCAGAAAACAGAAAGGTGGCAAAAGCAAAAGAAAAGACTTTTAGTCCGTTGTATGAGAGAACGATACAAGAAATTGTAAAAGGGAAGATTCACAAGATGGTGGTGAAACCTGCTATTCTGTATGGTTTGAAGATGATGGTTTTGACACTAAGACAGGAGGTGGAGCTGAAAGTGGCGAAACTGAAGTTACTGAGATTTTCACCAGGAGTGACCAGGATGAACAGGATTAGAAATTAGTACACTGAAGGCTAGTTCGGATTAAGCAGTCAGAGAGGAAAGGCTGAAATGGTTTGCGCATGTGCAGAGGAGGGACAATGGATATATTGGTCAAAAGGTGCTAAAGATAGAGCTGCTAGGCATGAGGTAAAGAGGACGACCACAGAGAATGTTCATGGAGTAGTGAAGGAGGCCATGAAAACGGTTGGAATGACAGAAGAGGATGCAAGTAATAGAGTGAAATGGTGGCATACAATCTGCTGTGGTGACACCTAATGAGAGCAACAAGAAGAAGAAATATATGTAGCATCATGTATACTGTATATGTGTGTGTGTGTGTGTGTGTGCTGATTACATTTCATATGAAAACCCCTAATAACTATAATAAATACAAAATACAGTTAAATAAAAAGTCCAGCATTTGCTTATTATTATTATTATTATTATTATTCAATCAAAAACAGAGAGGCAATAAAAAGAGATGATAAAATCATAAAGAAATATCACAGTAGCATAATTGTAGCATAAGTACAACAAAACTTTACTCTGCTAGTTTACTTGAATAAATGTACTAATGAAATCTAAAACCATGGTGCGTTCAAAATCCCTGAAATAAGATTGAAAATGTTTGAGAGCTATACTTTATCCTTTACTGTAATCTTAATTAAAACATAACTTAAGGTTTGTGTGGTGCATATTCTTACACTAAAGCAAAAACAAATAAAAGCACGTTTGAGCAAAAGGTAAGTGGACATCTACCACTAAATGCTTTAAATATAATATGTATGTGTATGCACTCGATGGCCCCAGGATTTAATGTCGTCTTCTTCTTTCTGTTACTCCCTTTAGGGTCACAACAGTGGATCATCTGCCTCCATCTCACCCGAACTCTAACATTCTCTTCTATCACACCAACCCTCTGCATGTCCTCCTTCACTGTATCCATGAGTCTTCTCTGCAGTCTTCCTCTACTCCTTTTCCCTGGCAGCTCCATCTTCAACATCCTTCATCCAGTATATCCACTACCATCTCAGCCTTGCCTCTCTGACTCTGTCTCCAAACCTCAGCTGTCCTTCTGATGTACTCATTTCTAATCCTGTTGTGTGGGAGCTAAATTAATAAATGGCTCTAAAAGGGACTGAAAGAGGTATTTAGCAGGTCAGAGATCACAAGTCCATGCTCAAAAACATGCACGCATCGTGATGGATTTTGTTTTCTGTCTTTTCATTTTGATTTCAGACCCTGCTATGTGCTTAGGAGCAGGACCACATGTTCCTGTTTTGGGTAAGAGAGGATTTGCAGATTTACACCGAGCTGAACAAACATAGCAAAGGTTTTCTGTGTCACAGGGTGAATGTATATGTAGATAAAAAGAGTCACCACAACTGGTGGTAGCCATTTTCATACCCCAGGCATAATCAGGATTTACTGCTACCTACTATCAGAGATTTTTAAGAAAGTAGTCATTTGGGCTGCAGTGACATCCTCTCCAGTGTAGCACGAGTAAACTTTTACAGCTTCATTTTTAACTTGTGTTAACCTAGATTAAATTCTGATGAGTCTCACTGATAACCTCTTAAAAAGCTGTGTGTGACAAGCTTTGTCTTTTGTGCCGACTGTAGAGTGAATATTTGTAGCCACTGTAAAGTGTTCCAAAGTAAAGTGTTACAGCAAACAGATTACATTTTTCTGTGACTCAGTAATGTAACACAACACTGCATCAATGAACGTAGTAATCAAATAACAGTTACTAGTCAAACAATTGTGTTGTTACTTTGGCAACATGAGCTCTTGAATTATTTGCATGATGGTTGAATTGAAAAAAACCGTCCAATGTGCCCTTTTCCTTTGCACTTACTCTACAATCAGCTGATTTTAGCAAAGAGAAATATAGTGCTATGTACAGCTTTGGGGGCAATGTGGAATTACTTTCATTTTTATTGTGATAAGGACAATTATTCACTGCTAAGACATAAACCTTTTCCAAGCATCATCAAAGAAATGGTCCCCCTGTCCTCCAGAGCCAACTCACCTTCTGTCTTTCTCTCCTCTGCTCTGAGAGGAACAACGTAATGGGAGACACAAAAAGTAAGTAAAAAAACACCCTAAATATGTTCATAACTACAAATGAACTTTCTTCTGTTGATTTTTGGAGTGGTGTGGATCTCCTCTCCGGTCTTACTGCAGCTGGGACTTCTGCGCAAATCAATTATGAGGCTGGCCACCTGAGAGTGCTTTGGGACAGGGACGGGGCTCACAGCAGCACCTGCTGCTCATTGAGGACAGTAGCTGCGAGTGATATGTGTGTTCATGTCAGAGTCTCCAAAACACCAGAAAAAGTCACTAAATTTGTGGCTGGTTGCTTTTGACAAAAAAAAGAAGTGACCAAAAAGATTTGGAAAGTTGCCAGATTTAATGAGAAAGTTGGCAAGTCATCTTGTTATTTCTTTGGTGTTTTTGGATTCATGGTTTTTTTTCTTGTGGACTTTTGCTCTCGGTTTCACCAGTGTGTGCCAGCCACCTGTGAAGGAGATCGGATTGTTGGAACTTACCTGCCTGCCCTCTCATCTGCCTTTTGGGACCCTGAATATTCCCTCTGCTGTTTGTTGTGATTTCCTGTGGATCTGTTCAATAAACTGTTTGAACTTTTACTTTATTTTGCACGTCTTGCATTTGGATCTAGTACTCTACGGAATCATAACAGCAACATACTATCACAAACCTAGAAGCGAAGAATCAGAAGGATACTGAAGCTGAGCCTATGCAGATACCAGCCAAGTGGCTAGAACACACTCTTCAACAGTCAACAAAAGCAAAGCTGAGCAGTCATACTTGTAGCTTCTGTTTCTATAGTAGAAACATTTTTCTGTGACATGCTCTTTGGGCTATCTTTCATCAACTTTGCACAACATAAACCCTTATTCTTCTGTATTACCTCTACTAGGACAGAGATTTGTGTCAGTGTGTGGCATATAGCCTCAGGTTTTTATTGTTCACTGATGATATTGTATCTCAAGCTATGCAGCAGAGTAATGCAAAAGTTATGTAGCAATGTAAGAAGCAGTGCAAATAAATATTTTGATTAGTGAGTAGATGACACTTTAAAGAACAAATAATGGGTAATGCATTTTGTTTTTTGTTTTTCGTTTTTTCGTCTGTCCGTCAATCGTCTACCGCTTTGCCAGGGGTCCGGGTTGTGGAGGCAGCAGTTCGAGCAGAGAAGTCCAGACTTTCCTCACCCTAGCCACCTTCTCAAGCTCTTAAGGGGGGACATGCCCGAAACACTTCAAGTCAGAGGTGTCCAGGAGGCATCCTGATCAGATGCCCAAACCACCTCAACTGGCTCCTTTTGATGTGGAGGAGCAGCGGCTCTCCTTCGAGCCTCTCCCGAATGACTGAGTTCCTCACCCCATCTCTGAGGGTGAGCCCAGCAACCCTGCAGAGAAAGCTCATTTTGGCCCCTTGTATTCGTGATCTCATTCCTTTGGTCATTAACCAAAGTTCATGACTTCTTCTTTTTTTGTTTGTTTTTTGGGATGTTGAAGATGGTAAATGAACAGCTTTATAGCTGGTAAAACCAAAGATGTAGAATAGGATAGGCTAAAATAAGCATTG
>VUQH01052912.1:21495-31510 GCA_015106775.1 Etroplus canarensis | reverse complement strand
GGGGGGGGGGGGGGTGGTTGGGGGGGGGGGGGGGGGGGGGGGGGGGGGGGGGCTCAGCCCCCAGTCAGAACGTCATCCATATATGATTTGTGATTAATAATTAATAAAACAATAATACCACAAATTTTATAATAATTTGCTTTTAATAAAATAATGGAATATGTTCTTTGTAAACTTACTCAGTGCTTTTCACCTCTTTAATAATGCACACAATACGATGACACTCAGCTGGATGGTCTATTGCAGTGTCTAAGACTGATTCAGAATGAATGCTTACACATTTAAATATAATACTTTTTTTTTTAAATGGACCCTTCAGTTAGTTAATAAAACCTGAGACAAGACTCAGCGATGGCCACAATTTTCCCAAGTGAGTTAAAGATTAAATTTTAGCAAAGCAGATATGGGGATAAATGTGCACAACAGGCTCTTAACCACATGGGGGCAGCCTACAAAATCATCACACAATTAAAGTGACATCATTCAGTACAGTCACTGGCAAATCAGGCTGCCACTCTAGTCACATATGCAAGAAGCAGGCTGGTAAATGATTTTCTTTTACATTGAAGTTTTCAAGTTCATAAAAATCCTTCCTTTATTATGCAGACTCTGCACAGGGCATCAGGTACCCCCGAGTGAAGAATAGATTTGTAGTCTGTCGCTTCAATGTAGAGGCAGCCATCCTGTTCGAGTCATGTTTAGAATAATATGAATCCTATAAATGCTGTTGTGAAGTTCATGCAGCTGGATTTGCCAATGAACACAATATTGTGTAATGATAAAATGTTAGAAGATGAGTATGTTTGGAAATAATAAAATGCACTATTATTACTTACTATTGCTATTTTTAGGGGTACTTCTATGAAATGTAGAGGTTCTTGAGCAGCCTTAAAAATGGTCTAAACCAGGGGTGTCAAACTCATTTTACACTGACGGTCACATAGAGACAGTCTAATCCTCTTTGGGCTCAAACTTTAAGAAATAAATATGTAAAACTGAAGACAAAGCACTGGAAGGTCCTTCCCTGGACTGTTAATTTGCAGAAAATGTGCTCTCTTTATTGTTTTTTAGTTTTTGAATTTACACTAGCTGCAAAAAACTCAGAAATTTCTCCATAAAATAGGAACTTTTCAAATATTTAAAGGAATATTGACAATTTTAAAAAATTCCTCATTTATTGGTTTATCTCTGCCTTACTTTGCTGGATGTCTTTGTCAGTAAAAAGCTGATTAAAAAAAACAGTTTAAAGTCCAAAATGTTCACATCTTCCAAAGCCATCAAGGATGGCCGGATTGAACCCTTTGGCGGGCCAGTTGTGGCCCCCGGGCCGTATGTTTGACAAACTAAACTCTCCAGTGCTGCAAAGCCTAATATCTGTCATTGAGGTTTTGTGTGTGAGGCCACAGGCTCACAACAATATGTGTATTATTAACATTATATAGGTGATTTAGTTATTAAACATCATGGTTATCAATACTGTAATTTCACAACACCCCTTATTGAAAGGCAAATGAATTATAAAGTAACTACAAACTATCTTCACAAAAGCTATTTTTTCATGCAAACATTTTCAGGGCACCAAGACACGGAATCAAATATTAAGCAGTGAAAAATGTCCAAGGGGATTACAAGTGTTGAGACAACAATGCATGCTTTCCACAGCGCCAGAAGCATTCCCAACAAGTGCTCACTTGTGCAGCAAAGGGAGTTGCTCCTATCAAACAAGCTAATTAATAAAGGTAATGGTAAAAACTCTGTGAGTAGTTCTAGTCTTCATGCCTGATGTCTGGTAGACTATAGTGTTGTGAATAATCCATCAACCTAAAACTGCTATTTTAACAGTTTATTTGATTAATAATGGCAAATTAAAACTTAAAAAGAAACTATGACACAACTACGTTGAAATAACCTCCAATTTCACAGTTGCTGCTCAAACAGTAAAGTGTAACCTCTTATAACTTATGTTGGATTAAATCAGAGGTTTTCAAACTGTGGGGCGGCCCCCACTGAGCCACTTCAGGTGGGGCACTGACAACTGGGGGAAAAATATGAAGTGAACATTAAATGCACATAGATTATCTTTTTCAGGGAAAAGAAACAAACAAGAGTTTGCTGATGGTAATGCACTGATGATACCTACTTTTGTTTTAGTAAAATTTTGCATGGATCCTTTTTTGTTGTTAGCGATTGATAAAACTGTCGGGCACGTGGCATGAATTTTTGTGTGGTGTGAGGTGTAAACCTTTTGCAGCTACTGAAGTGGGGCATGCCCAAAAAACTTTGAGAACCACTGGATTAAAATTATTTATTTTTCCTGTGAGGAGTCCAAAACTTCTGAACAAAAGCAGTGTGCATGGTATTTGATTTTTTATTGTTCTCTTGTCATTGTCAGGACAGACATTACTGTACCTTTTCAAATTTTTGTCTAATAGTGAACATTTTAAAAAATTAAAGACACAGAAGTGAAGACACTGAGCTTGTCTACCAAAACTTTCCAGTGGAGACAAGTGAAGAAGGATGGTTTGATTTCTGAAACAATACAGTCGGTATTTAAAATCAGTGTTTGGTGACCTTTTAACAAACCAAATAAACACAGGGCTCTAATGCAACACCCTTAGGCCATATTTCACTTTCTTGTGGTTTCAGGAGTGTCTACATCATTCAGCAATCTTACATGAGCTTAGAGTTTGTACTGCCTGCAAGTGTGTCTTGGAAAGGTGAAGGTATTCCAGACAATTTAAAAGTACAGATCTGTTCACCTAATGAAAAAGTCTGCCTCCCACCTTATTTCATGCACAGAGACACATTTTAATCTGTTTTGCCTACGTTCTCCTGGATAATTCTCATTAGATAATAGTAGAAACACTATTATTTGTTGTATTTATTAAAAGATACATATTTAGAGTCAGAAAGGGCAATCTAACTTCTGTTTGCAGATGACAGTACACTGTAAAATGTAATTAGCTGAAAAAATGTACCTTTGGCTGCTGCCTTTTATTTTGCCTAAGGGGTCACCGCAGCAGATTAATCTGCATTGGTAGTTTGGCAAAGGTTTTACACCGGATGCCCTTCCTGAAGCAACCTTGTATGGTGAGAAAAACTTGTGTTGTTTTTGTAAAATGATAAGAATCCCCTGATTAAATATAATCCTTCTAACATACAGAGAGGACACAGGAATTTAATACACTGTGCCAAAGTAAATGAGCTCTACTTAATGCTATAGTTAATGCACTTAAAAGCCTTGTTTGGGTAACTTAAAAATAAGCCAACTCTGAAAATGTGTTTATGAAAGGCCCAATTAATTTACTTCATTAAGAGTACTTGTACACAGTATTAACATTACGTGTTTTGTCATCCCCATACCCCACATGCTGCATAGCTACAGGACACTGTTTTAATTAGGTACTATTTCAACAACAACCCCGGTCATTAACACTAGCTGGCACTTATTAATTTCTACAGGAAGCTTCAGTCATGGTGGCCTACTGCTAGCCAAACCTTAACATTGTTCTGAGTCACACAAACACTGAAAACCACATCCACAAAACACAAAGCCTACTTAAATAATGATGTAAATTTAAACCTTAATAGTCAGGGGCGTTTCCACATAGACTGGCATGGGTGGGCCAAGACCAAGGTAGGGGGAACCCATAGGAAATCCTAATGTTTAATTAGAATTAAAATGAGTGTAAGAAATCGGCATTTAAAAAAAATGGACACAACTTTCAGGCTCATGCACATGTGCAGCCCTGTGTCTTATCACAAATTTGTTAGTGGCAATGTACAAGTGTTTAAATGCAATTCTGTGTTGGAAAGAGAAAAAGTATTTAGACTGTTTTACTTAAGTGAAAGTTATATTCCTACTTAAGTAGCTTAATTGTATGCAAGTTTTAAAATCTAAATATATTTTGAATGCCTAATGTACTTATTATGCAGAATAGCACTTTTCAGACCCCACAGATTCATTGCTTTAATTTTGCAGCTTGATTTTATTGCTGGGTAGAATGTATCAGCAACATAATAAATAAATGAAGCTTTGAAATAAATGGTATGGCGTACAAACCACAATATTTGCAACCAAAACATAGTAGAGTAGAAACACCAATTGGCATAAATGCAAGTACATTAAACCTGTATTTCAGTAAAGTACTTCAGTTAATGTACTAAGGTATATTCCTACTGGTCATATTCACGCTCTCATCCAGTGGTGTTGGAAATTGTGAGAATAACAATAATCAAGTTAAGGGGGGCAATCATATTTCATGGGGGGGCTAGAGCCATGCCATGCCCGCCCCCCAACACACCCCTGTTTATAGTCTCATAAGTCTTTGCTATCACATTATTAAACTAAACAAGTAGCACGTGCAAAAAATGGAGAAAACCTATTGCAAATATAGATATAATTTTAAAAATACACTAATTTGATGCACTAGTTGCATTTACAGTGGAACTTTTTAAGCCCAGACAAGAAGCATTATGTTGTCTGTTTTAATTTAACACAGTTTTACTCAAGAAAGATATTAGATGGAAATGTGCTTAACATGTCCAAATAAATACCATTTCTTTATGTTTACTCCAACATGGCTTAAGAGCCTGCAGAGCCTAACCAACAAGAGGATAAAGGTTCCAGGTCTGGTTTCTGTCAGGTCGGTTTTTTCATCACCAATGCCAGATATTGACAGTTGGTTAAATCATGTCTGGGTTCTGCTCTTCTCTGGCCTGTTATACACTGGATCATTCAGGCTCTACCTCATTCCCCTGATCAGCCAGATTGGCTCTTCTGATGCAGGTGCGCAGAGAGAGACCAGGAAAAAGAAAAATGAGGCCAGCCCAGAGGGTTAGGCGAGTGTGAGAGGTTCGAATTTCATGAGAAGTGTTATGATTGCACCCTGAAGTTCACTCATTTGTCACACGGATTGGCAGCACATCCATTTCAGGTTCAAACCAGTCTTGGCACAGTGTGTTTGGTATAATGGCATATCCTTTTATTGTCAGATCAGTATAGATTTTACTTTGGAGGGTTTTACTGTTGCATTTTTTTTAAACTCGTATTGAATCAGTCACATTGTGATCTGTTACTGTGTGATGTCATCGAGAAAATGCATTTAAATCATTACTGAAGTAAAATATCACCACTCAGCTGTTAAGTACATGCACATGCGCAGTGTCCAAGATAGTTCACTTTAATGTGCAGCAGCAAAACAAACAAAATTGACACCAACTCAAGTCCTTTAGTAGGCAGTGAGTCCTGCTGTGATCATGCGCATTTGTTGTCGCGCTGTCTGGCCAGTGCGTCTTTGGCTCTTCACCACTTTGACTCTGCTCATCTTTGCGCTGTGGGTTCAGTGGCGCGCTCTCTTGCGGTCTCAGCTTTTGAGAATTTCAAGAGCGCTTTTTTTAAAACATCTGGAATGGAGACTGAAGATTTGAAAACTTCCAGTCGATTATTCCACAAGTCTTCGTTCAGCATCAGCAGCCTATTGTGGAGACGAGAAGGGATGATGGGTGACCAGGAATCTCCTCCTCAGTCCCACAAACTGCGCTCCGCTCAAACTGCGAAATCCAGCCAGGATGGCAACTTTGAGAACTCAAAGCAATGTTCTCAGGTTGATCCCACACCTGGGAATGCGAATGGGAAACGAGAGGGAAATAAGGGAGACTCAAGGAAAACCGAAGGGGCAGGAGAACCAGAAAAACCAGAGAAACCTCCTTTTAGTTACAACGCGCTCATCATGATGGCGATCCGCCAAAGCCCGGAACGACGACTTACACTCAACGGCATCTATGAGTTTATCATGGACAACTTTCCATACTATCGACAAAACAGACAAGGGTGGCAAAATTCAATCAGGCACAATCTGAGCCTGAACAAGTGTTTCGTTAAAGTGCCACGCCATTACGACGATCCGGGTAAAGGTAACTACTGGATGCTGGACCCCTGCAGTGAGGACGTCTTCATCGGTGGCACATCGGGGAAACTACGGCGCAGAGCCGCAGCGGGCTCCAGGGCCAAGCTCGGTCTGAAAAGGGGCGGAGGTCGCCTGATGTCCTCCGGCACCGCAACTAGCGTAACTTTGGCCGCAGCAAGTTCGTTTTACTGGCCGGTGCCGCCGTTTCTTCCTCTCCAAACGCCAGTGCGCACTCAGCTTGGCGCAGGGACTTATCTGAGCGCCCACCCCCGCTTCTCCAACCACGCAGCTTCGGTTGTTTCGCAGCGGGCCCGACTGAGCGCGAACGCTGCCGACGCCGACCGGTTTGTGCAGACGCACCAGGAGATGTCTTACATCGGACTCAGTTGCGCGCAATCCCGTCGCCATCAGATTGGCACTGCGTGCACCGCCTTCTCCACGTCCATCCCCGGATGCACCCTGCCGCTGTCAGACCCGTGCTCGTTTAACATGATCTCCGGACAAGCCAGCTACTTTTACTCTCACCACATACCGTGTGCCGCCACGTTTAGTCAGGAGGAGTGCGCCAAGACCAAGACACCGGCGGGACCGTTTTTATCAAGGAACGGTCACTCGGACCTCGGGGGATGCTGTAGTGACTTTTCAAATTACTACCCTCAAGTCAGCTCAAGCCCTTCCTCTTGGAATATAGAGAAATAGATTAACAGTCGAGAAACCCAAAACATAAGGATTATGTTCATAACTGTAGATTGTTTAATAAATATAGAAAATAAAAGGTTAAAGCCAAAGTGTAACTCTAAAAAAATGTAATTAATGGCAAATATCGTGCAATATTTACACCAAAATCGTCTGCGTTACAGTGGACGTCTCAAAATAGTATTAATTAACTTGCATTATTTCATCGTGTTGCGCAGTTTAAATGTCCAAATACAAGTGATACGAGAACGCGTGTCTCAAGTGCATACAAACGAAATGTTTCTTCTACCAGATGGATTTCCCAAAATGTGCAAAAATATGTATTTGCGCAAACATTTTTTCAACTTATGCGCAAATACAGTTATCATTTTAAAAAATGCACTTAATGGACACTGAGTTTCCATCTGCATCTGAAGCTGTGGTAGCAAAAAACGTATTTTATTCTTTTTTATGTTGACTTTCCTCATCAGTTTTTTTTTCCAAATATCAGTATTAAAAAGTGAGGGGTTGTTTGCGCGCATGTCTCCATCTTAGACCTGTAGTGTAATTGTTTGGGGGGAGGGGAGAGAACCATTTTGAAGATGAAATAAAATTTAAAAATATGCACCATAACTATTAATGATTTACTTCAGCCAGCATGATAATCAGCCCACTGAACTGTTGCTTTCGGAGCTTTACTGTTGAAGTCGTGGATTAGGTTTCTGCAAGTGTGGGCGAGAAAACGCTCCGGTTCTTTCCAAGTGAGCTAAACAGTGTTTTTAGTTCAGGGCGCCTAAGACGTTTTTAAAATATGAGTTTAGAGTGTGAGTAAAAATGTGAAATGATACTTAAACTGCTCATTTGCTGCGCTTATTGTCCTCGATTCCGTTAATGTTGCGACTAAAAAAATATTACATTCCCATTTTAATGACCGTACATGTAATTAAACGATAAATAATGCATTTTTAATTGTGTTTTCTTTTTACCTCATTAAAACCTGCTGTTGTTGATTGGTCTTATTTGGCTGTGTTATTAAATCTTTCACTCTGGAGATTTGAGCCCGCACAAGGGATATATATATATATATATATATATATATATATATATATATATATATAATGAACACATATGGAATTATGTAGTGAAGAAAAAAGTGTGAAATAACTCAAAACACGTTTCAAATTTTAGATTCTTCAAAATAGCCACCCTTTGCTTTGATTACTGCTTTGCACACTCTTGGCATTCTCTCGATGAGCTTCATGAGGTAGTCACCTGAAATGGTTTTCCAGCAGCCTTGGAGTTCCCAGAGATGCTGAGCACTTGTTGGCCCTTTTGCCTTCACTCTGCGGTCCATCTCATTCCAAACCATCTCACCTCGCTTCACCTCATGAAGCTCATCCAGAGAATGCCAGGAGTGTGAAAAGCAGTAATCAAAGCAAAGGGTGGCTATTTTGAAGAATCTAAATTATGAAACCTGTTTTGAGTTATTTCACACTTTTTTCTTCACTACATAATTCCCTATGTGTTCATTCATAGTTTTGATGTCTTCAGTGAGAATCTACAATGTAAATAGTCATGAAATTGAAGAAAAAACATTAAATGAGAAGGCGTGTCCAAACTTTTGACTGGTAGTATATAGACTGGATTAAATGTTTCAAGTAAAAGTTGAGGTCTTTGTGTGGGCATGCTGTGAGCCATTCATTTTCAAATGAATGGTTCAAATGTGCTGCAAAAGGTTTCTTGAGGAGGTTTCATGTTGAAACAGTGCACAGGCTGTGATGTAACCTCAACAGGTAGACCTGGCGTTTCCACATCTTATTGATCTGTCTTGTGTTTCAACCTGCGCTGACATCACCGCCTGTTAAACTTTCCCTCACCTCTCCCCCGCCTCTCCCCGGAGATATAAATTTTTAAAAAAGGAACTAGATGTATGAGGATGCAGATTAGAGCAGCTTCCTGGACTGCTGCCTCTTTTAAACAAAAAGGTTCTTTATATATCAAAAGACCCCAGCCCGCCACCTCTCCAAGTGCAGTCACATCCACAGTCGCCTGTGGTTAAAGCAGACCAGGGCCTGGATCAGGTAACTTCACTGTTGCCAAACTTGCCGTCTAGATATGAAGATAATATTTTCATCATGGGATGAATAACTGTGGTCGCAGCACAGTGACAGAGCGGTGAACCAACAGGCTTATGGTGCAAACTAGAGTTTTGTATCCTGGGGCAGGAGTAACAAGATCCTGTTTGCTGTTGGTGTAGTAAATAACCTGCTTAGTTTGATAAGCTCAGAGCAATAATTCATTCACTCTGTTTCTGGTGCACAGAAAGCTGCAAAAAATGTGAAAATGAGGATAACTTTCATAGAGTTCCTTAGTTAATTTAACTATTAACTATTTTATTGAAGGCTCTAGAGACCCCAGCTCTTTAGGATGTATTTTTAATTTCTCCTGCAGGATTAGTTGGACCTGATAACCTCATCATCTTTTAACAGTAAGTATTGTTAAAATATGCCCTCATATGAGGACAGTGGGTATGTTTTAAGGCATAATGCTATAAAGTCACCATTTTTGACAAAGTACAAAACACTTCGTTGAGCAGAATAAAGTGCAAGGTGCAGAAAAGTCACAATGTAATGTCCCCATATGAGGATGCAGGGTCTTGGGAGATTAACTAAGAAATTGTACAAAGTGGAGGAGCAGGGCTCTGTGTTTTTTATGTTTGATGAGAAGGAGAGGATCTGTGAATGATTGCAATCACATATCTGCATTTGCTTTTTCCTTGAAATTCAGTTGTTTTAATCAAAATTGCTCAGCTGCTGTGGACCACACAGCACAAAGTTGAGGACAGGAGTCTTGTGTCTGTATCAGATCTGATTCCTCCATCAATATCCTGACAGCTTTGAAAGACAGAATAGCTTTTCAAAGCTAATAAACATTATACCTTGTACATCATGCAAACATCAACATTTCTCAACATGCACCTGTAATAAAACTAAAGTTTAGCATCATACTTTGCCAACTTTCCTCTCCACTACAAAAGGCATTTATTTTCTTTAAACAAAAGATTCAGGCTCTCATTATTATCCCCTTTTTCAGATTCCTCTTAAATCAGCATGACTAACCTATATTGGAATCCACTTTTCTGTTGAGCCCTTAAAAAGAGACATCAGTTTCTTTTATTTATTTCATTTGCTGGAGGACCTTCAGTCTGCATGGCTGGGGGAATTGGGAATGTATGTGGAGACTGTATGCTTTCAGTCGGTGCCCAGCATTTCCTCGTTCATTTTAAGGCGTTGTATCGCCTCAGTTTCACAAACATCAAACTCTCCACAGTGTTTCCAGACAGAGATTCAATTTGTCATAAATGCAGACGCACGCACACCTTTTTGGCACTGTCTTTGTGAAGGTGTCCTAACCTGTCCATGTATCTGAGT
>VUQH01052912.1:2338-21475 GCA_015106775.1 Etroplus canarensis | reverse complement strand
TGTATCTGAGTTCAATCTTCAAACTTCTTTTAGATATTTTCCAAATACTAATTCAGCGTCACCCTTTGATAGCCATATTTGACATTGTGAAAGAGAATTTTTTAAAACCTCCAGTTGAGGGTCTCTACCTCAGATCATGTATTACGAATCCACATTTGGATTTGGCAAAGATTTTACGCCGGATGCCCTTCCTGACACAACCCTCCCCATTTACTTGGGACCAGCACTAGGAGTACACCTGCATGTAGCCCCTGTGGTTGAGTAAAAAAAAGTCCTTGTAAATAAACTCAAAAAACTGGCACCTTGTTAATATTGAACCTCCTTTATTGGAAGATTTCTTGGATGCAGTTTCTGAGGGAGGTGATGCAAACTTGAGATATTATGATTTGCAGTATGTGGCACTTTTGATAAATGGGAGAGAATTGGAAACCAAGCTTTAACCGCATCTCTCCTTTGGCAGTTGCTAAAATAAACTAAATCAAAACTATTCATTTTTATTTGTGTTTTTATTTATTTCGTAGAATCCCTCACAATAAAATTAGCCTTATTACTTTGCACCTCTGCATGGCTTTTAAAATGTATGTTTTACTTAGTTTTTTGTCCTAGCTGTTCTGGATGTTTTTTAACGTCAGTATAATTAAGTTAACAAAAAGGGTCAGAACTACTCCTACCTATTATTTAGTTATTTCAGCGTAAGAGATCATTTCTTTTTTGGCCTTTTGATTTGATAGTTTGTGAGATTTTCTCTACTCTCTTAACTCATCAGCTGTGAAGTCTTTCCAGATTGCTATGTGTTTTGACAGGCTCCTTTTACACCACAGATGCGAGACTTTTAGCTGAGTTAGGTGTGCTTAATAAAGATGTAGCCTTGCAGCACTGGTAATCCCATACACTCACCTCCCTCAGCAGCACACAGGCTGCCTTTATCTGCAGCAAGTGCTTTCGACAGGTAGTACTGAAATAAGGTGGGGGTGGGGGGGTTGTACACCTATAGGCGTCTGTCTGTCTCTTGCCAGAAAGCCAATCTCCCTCTCAAACACAGACATGATTTTTCTCATCGTTTTTGTTGTGCTGAAGAGCAAAACAATGACTTAACTGTTTGAGTCTGCCATATCAGATTGGTTGCTCCCTTCTTCTGATTTATCTTTGTTCTGTGACATTTTCTTAAGCAGTCTGATTTAGAATCCCACAGGCATTATTATTATTATTATTATTATTATTATTATTATTATTATTATTATTATTATTATTATTATTTTTAGTGGAAGTAGTAGTTTTCATCTTCTTCTTCTTTGGGCTGCACTCGTTAGGGGTCGCAAAAGAATGTTGAAGATCCACTATCCCTCCTCTGCACATGTCCAAACCATCTCAGCCTTGCCTCTCTGACAACCCCAGTTCCAAAAAATTGGGAAAACATCAAATAATGAAAGTCATCTTGAATTTGATGGCAGCAACATGTCTCAAAAAAGTTGTGACAAGGGCAACAAAAAACTGGAAAAGTGAGTGGTACTGAAAAGAAACAGCTGGAGGAACATGTTGCAACTCATTAAATTAAGTGGCAACAGGCCAGTAATATGATTGGTTATAAAAAAATGCCATAAAATAGCTCCTTAAAGAGGCAGAAACCCTCAGAAAAAAAGATGGGCAGAAGTTCAGCAATCTGCCAAAAACTGAATCTCCAAATTGTGGAGCAATTTGAGAATAACGCTCCTCAACATAAAATTGCAGAGACTTTGAATATTCCATCATCTACAGAACATATCATCAAAAGATTTTGTGAATCTGGGTTGATTTCTGTGTGCAAGGGACACCATCGATAATCAGTACTGGGTGCTTGTGATCCTCAGGCCCTCAGGTTACACTGTCTTGCAAACAGGCATGATTTTGTCATGGAAATCACTGCATGGGCTCAGGAACATTTCCAGAAATCGCTGTCTGAAAACACAGCTCACCATGCCATCCACAAATGCAGATTAAAGCGCCATCATGTAAAATCAGAATCAGAATATTTTAATAATCTCAGTGGGAAGAAGACACATGTGAACATGATCGAGAAATGCTACTGACTTCTTTGGGCCAAAGCTCATTTAAAATGGACTGAGGCAAAGTGGAAAACTGTTCTGTGGTCAGACAAATAGAAATTCGAAATCGTCCTCTGTACTAAAGAAGAAAGGGGACACTTCCGCTCACTTCAAAAGTCTGCATCTGTAATGGTATGGGATGCATTAGTGCCTTTGGTACTGGCAACTTGCGCTTGCAATTTGATTGCCCCCTCCTAACCCTTACCCCACCCCCACCCTCTGTCATGTTAACGGAATCATTGTTAAAAATTACAGTGGGGATAAGGAGGTAAGGAGGTTGGCTCTCTTTTTTTCTGTGAAAGACAGCTTTGTCCTCCTCAATACATCACTGTAAATATATGGCAGTGAAAATTCTTCAAAAAAGATTTCAAAAGTTTTTTAAATTCTGAATTCTGTTTTTTAATAAGTTATCTTGATTTTTAATAGGTATATTTGTAAATTCATTTCCTATTCGACTATTTATTAATTGTTTAATAGTCCATTTCCAAATCCTTTTTTAAAAATTCTTCTTTTATTGTCAAATTAATGCTTAGTTCATTTAATTGTTTATTTCGATTTCCGCGGCAACCCTGGTCCTCCATACACGCACGTGTTTCTGTAATATTCACCAATCTCAGCTTTGAGGAGTATTCTGTTAAATAAAATGTACGTGAAATTAAATTAATAATCATATCAGAGCAGAAAACAGACATGTTTATAGAGTTTTATGAGACTACATTAACCCGGTAGTTCTAATAACATTCAGAGGCGCGTTCGAACTGACCCGGATGTAGCTCGGTCCACGCGAGTGGAAGAGGATCGTTGCAGATACGAAAGTGAGCGGAAAACGAGCTGAGAAGGCTGTTCAATAAACCAGAAAACATGTAAGTATCTGTGGCGATCAAGCGGTGTGCGAGAGATTGGTTGTTTTGTGAGTCCGAGAGGCTGAAATCCAATCGCAGCAGCTAGTAGTTTTTAGCGCGGTTAGCCTTTCGTAATCCCGGGCCGGTTAGCTCTGTGTGCTCAGGTCTTTGTAGCCCTGACGGTGCTACGGCCTTTCGTGACAGTTAACTAAAAAGCAATGACTTATTACAAGCTGTAAAGAGGCTCTGTTTACCCTGCAGTGTGTTTTTAAATGGGTACATGTGTGCTGTGGATAGGTACAGCCCTGCGTGTTAAATAGGCAGGCGACGCTGCTAGCTTAACTGTTTTCGCAGATATAACCAGCCCCAGTACCTTGGTATTAAGGTTGAGGTTTGAATTTTACTTTAAGTAAATAAGTACCAAACAAATAAAAATGCAATACATTACAACTCACAATATTTCTGCTTTATTAGAATACTGGTATAATATTAGGGGAGGGGGTAGGGTGAGACTGCACATTTTTACCCCTTTTCCCCCTGTCTCACATCTTGACTGGCTGTTTTTTTCTAAAGTTTGACATGACGTAACATAGTATAAGTATGTGTCATAATTGGCTACAAATTTCCAAAATTATGTGGCTCAAAAAAGGTATGCTGGTCCATGGAAACCCAAAGATGGTTACAGCAGCTGGAATAAAAACGAATACAGTCAAATCAAGAATTTAACAGTTGATGGACAAATTTGTTTGCCTTCACAGCTACTACTGCTGTTTTACTGGTCTGGTTGATCTGCTGCTGGACTTCAGTCAAAATACAATTGAAGTTTTCATATTTTTTCATTTACTTTTACTCTATTTAAAGCTATTGGGTTGCTAATTTTTATTCATTATAAAAATAGGCTTGTTTGCATCAACAATACAGGACTCAGAGTGGTTTGCAGAGATTTACAGCCACTCCATTTCAAAGTAGGCCTATACATAATCAGATAATTTTTCCTCCACAATTACTCAGTTTTTTATAATAAAAAGGAAAATAATAAGTAAACAATTTTAGTTATTATAGTTCTCTGATTTCATTTCTAATTTTGATTAGTTGGTATTAAAATGCAAAATTGAAGTGTAAATTATCCAAAATAGCACACTGAAGATGGGTCAAATGTGATTTTAACTATATCTTTTACTAATGCTAATTATTAATTTATACTTAATGGGCTGTGTCACCTTCACTAAGAAAAGAAAAGATATACTTTGTCCCAAAGTTGCAAAATTCTTTTGTTACAGCAGGTGAAAAATTAAACATCACAAATGTATAACAAATAGCTAAATAAGTTGGTATTTTAAGGGTTAAAATATGTTTTGCGGCACCATGGAGGTTTTTTGGTTCTAGAAATGCTTAAAAATGCTTCTTTTAATAGGAAAGGTTGCCGACCCCTGCACTTGACTGTATTGCAAACAGCTTTGTTTGTGATTTATGACAGGTTTTAATGACAGTGTCAGTCAGTTTGTCTGCTTTGCAATCTGATTTTGCAGCAAAAAAAGAATTGACTTGAGTGAGAGGAACAGCTGGAGAACTTTATCTTAGACAAAACAGATATTGGCAAAGTTTACATTTGCAGACATAATATGAACTAGAAAAAAGGTGATAAATTGCGACATAATGTCTTACAGTATTTGGCATAATATTGTATCAGGAGTTGAGTTTCGTGATAATATTGTATCATGGGTTCTTTGGTGATTCCCATCTCTATATTTACTTATTTCATTTAACCAGTTACAAATCCTTTGAGATTTAGAATCTCTTGCAAGGGAGACCTGACCAAGACAGCAGCAAAATAAAAGTATATGATATTGTTTGGTTTCATTTTCAGGAGTCTCTTAACAAAGCCCAAGTCAGAGATGACCCCTGAAGAGCTTCAGAAGCGAGAAGAGGAGGAGTTCAACACTGGCCCGCTCTCAGTGCTCACTCAGTCAGTGAAGAACAACACGCAGGTCCTCATAAACTGTCGCAACAATAAGAAGCTGCTTGGAAGAGTCAAGGCTTTTGACAGGTACTGAGTCAGGACCTTTTATTACTACTTAACACTCATGAAGGTATCTTGTGAGCTTACTCTTTGCATCATTGTCTATATTGTTGTTACATTCACAAATTTATTTCTAGAAATGTTGAGATAATTTCCAAAATGCAATATAAACAAAAGTCTGCGATATGTTAATATATGTGAACCTTTATTTAGCCGATAAAAGTTAAAAAAAAAAAAATGATAGTTTTACTAACCACCTTAATAGTATTTTGTGAATATATAAATGTAGAATTTGATGGCTGCAAGATACTTAAAAAAAAAATTGGGACAGAATTAAAATGAGATTCAAAAGTGCACAGAATATTTAAGTAACACCAATTTGGAAGACTCCACTTTGACAGTACCTTTGGCTGCTCTCAGTGGATTCATCCGCATTGGTAATTTGGCAGAGGTTTTACGCCAGATGCCGTTCCTGACGCAACCCTCCATGGCAAGAGGGACTTGTGCTCCCACCTGGAATCAAACCAGGGACCTTCCGCATTAAGCACGGTAATTGATCGCAGGCAAAGTATCATGATTGGGTATAAAAGTAGCTCAGCCTTTGCAAGCAAGGATGGATTGCGGTTCACCTCTTTGCACTCAAATTTGAGACATTTGTTAGTCAACTCAAATGAAACATTTCTCAGTGCAAGATTACAGAGAATTTAGGTCTTTCAGCATCTGCAGTGCATAATATTGTAAAAAGATCCAGAGTCATCTCAGTGTCTTAAAGGGCAAGGTTAGATATCACTGCTGAATGCAATTTATCATAAAGAACTCAGGCAACACTGCCTTAGAAACTGCTATGCTACTATGACAAATAAAACTACTTTACTTCAGGAATACTTCAGAAAATCATTGTCACTTAACACAATCTGTTGCTGCTTCCACAAATGCAACTTGAAACTGTAATACGGAAGGAGGAAGCCATTCATTGATTTTACGCATAATGTGCCACCGAGTTCTCTGGGCACACGCTCATCTCAGATGCACCAAAAGCCTGTGAATTCATGTGTTGTGGTCAGAAGTCCACATTTCAGCTCACTATCAGAAAAAAATGAGCATCAGGTTCTCAATCCCAAAAATAAAAATGACCATCCAGATTGTTATCAGCAAAAGCCAGTATCTGTGGTGGTATGGAGGTGCATCAGGGCATAAGGCACAGGTGAGTTGGCTGCATATGAAGGTGCAACTGACTGAGGCATATATTGGGATTTTAGAGCGACACATGCCACCATAAAAGTGACATATCTTCGTGGGACATTCATGCTTATTTCGGAAGGACAATGCTAGATCATTTTCTGCGGGGTACAACAGCATGGCTTCATAGACACTAAGTGCATGTGCTTGACTGGACTGCCAGTGCAGATCTGTCTGAACTTTTATTGAGTATGTTACAGCCATCAAATTCTAAATTTGTGTACACTTAAAAATACAATTAAGTTGGTCAGTGAAACTATTGAAAAAACTCGTCTTTGCACTTTCTCCAGTTAAATAAAGGCTCACATGAATTAACATAACAGTTTTTTGTTCATATTGCATTTTGATATTGCATTGGTAATTTGGTAGAGGTTTTATGCCGGATGCCCTTCCTGACACAAACCTTGATAGTAAGAGGGGCTTGTCCACCCACCTGGAATCAAACCAGAGACCTTTCGCTTGTAAGGCGAATGTGTAAATCACTACACTATAGGGGACACTTTTAAGTTCTTGTATGTATGTATGTACCCTTCGGCTGCTCCCTTGTATTCTCCACCAAGGGGTCGCCACAGCGGATTAAACTGCATTGGTAATTTGACAGAGGTTTTACGCTGGATGCCCTTCCTGATGCAACCCTCCATGGTGAGAGGGGCTTGTGTCCCCACCTGGGATCAAACCAGGGACCTTTCGCTTGTAAGGCGAATGCACAAACCACTATGCTACCAGGGACACTCTTAAGTTCTTTAATAATGCAGGAAATTTTTTTCTGATGTAAAATAAGAACGGTCCGTTCGTTATCAAAAACAGACACTTTTGATCATTTTAATGGCCAAAAGTGCTAGTAAAGTTGGTCATTAGTGTCAGAATCAGAATACTTTATTAATCCCTGGGGGAAAATTGTATAATGTGGGTATAATGTTTATTTCTCATTTCTTCTGATAATGGTTTTAAAAACCACACACAAACCATATAAATATTAATATGTATGTGTGTATCTATTTTGTTTATTTCCCAAAAATGTATGATTTTACTTAAATTTCAGACATTGCAACATGGTCTTGGAGAACGTGAAGGAGATGTGGACAGAAGTTCCAAAGAGCGGAAAGGGAAAGAAGAAGTCAAAGCCCGTAAATAAGGACCGCTACATTTCCAAAATGTTCCTCAGGGGCGACTCTGTCATCGTGGTGCTGAGAAATCCTCTGATCACAGGAAAATGAACTCTGTAAAGGCGCCCAGCTGAACCGCTCACATACCCTTTTTTTCTGTCTTTCTTTTCCCTCAAGGCAGTGGATTGTCATTACCTTGAATTTTATAATTTTTTGAATTATAGGGTTCACTTTTGAGACAGAAGTGTCACCGAAATGTTTCCACTATTTCTAGTCAGTTAGGCACAAGAGTGTCTGATTTTTGCTTTGTCTACAGAAGTTTTCTGTCTTTTTCATTTTAATAATAAAAGTGATGAAGCGATGAAAAGCTTGCGCAGGTATTTATTTGCTTTTGGTTTCCAGAGGTCTCCCTGCTTTGTTAATACTTAGTATACATATTCTATGTTACACCAATGCTGATCCATTCTACTAATCTGTATATTTATGCATCTGCCCCAACAACACAAGGGGATTATATTTTCGGGTTGTCCATCTGTCCCGTTCTTGAGAATCCAATATCTCAGCAAACTCTCCCTCAAATATGGCAAAATGGCCACTTGGACGAAAGAAATTTGATGGCTAAAAGTCAAGATCACTGACCTCACAAAACATATTCTGACCGGAACATTCACACAAATGTCTAACAGTCTTTAACCCATAAGAACTCATGGTGACACGAGTGTAACAAACATTTTAAATGTTCTACAATCTTCCTTATAAAGCTTTGACCTTGACCATAACTTATTAAGTTCCTAAGTGAAAATGGGTCCAGGTTCTTGCGGTTAATTTTTACCAGCATTTAAAGTGATGATGTAATAACCTTTTATCCTCAAATTATTATTTAACTGTGACATAATATCCTGCACAAGAAAAAAAATTAACCATTATTTTATTAACTTGTTTTTCAGAATTCGAATCCTTTATTAATCCCAGATGCTTCATTAGATAAAAGTATACACTACTTACAAAATGTTAAGGACAACAACAATTTTTTGTTGTGTATACCACAACAAAAAATGTCTCTGTCTCAATAATTTGTCATGTGCCCTTGACCATCAATTACAGCTTGACAACGTTGCTTGCTGTTCATGAGTCAACTTATTGTCTGCAGAGGTCCACTCTTCTTCAAGGGCAGCCCTCAAGTCATTGAGGTTCTAGGGTGCAGGGTTACGAGCCTCTACACGGTGACTCAGCTGATCCCATAGGTTTTCTTTGGGATTCGGGTCTGGGGAAAGTGCAGGCCACTCCATTCAAGTTACCCCAGCCTCCAGCAGTCGTTCCCTCAATGTGACCTTGATGAGCTAGGTCAAACACCAGTTGTGAATTTGGCACATTAGAGAACAGCAAGTCATGCAAAAAGTACTGAAACACAAACAGTTGGACATGTGCATTCAAAAGTGTGGAGAAGGTCAAATTAATTTCACCTGTAAAGGTTATAATGCATTTTAGGTGCATCCTGAAATTTCACCTGAAAGCAGAATATCTTTAACTTTTCTTTTTGTGAGTAGATGTTATTTAATATTATTCAAAGGCAGATCTTGGGAACAGGTGGGAACATTGTGTCCATTTCACATCTGGTCAGACATTAAATGGGTGACACTAATCTTTGCTGCCCACCTTCATATGTCTTTAGAAATCTTACATGTGAGTTTAGACAGACATGACTATAAACTTGAGCAGGACTTGTTGGTGAAGACATAGACCACCAAGATGATACTTAGTATTATCTTGTCCTGCTCATTAAGTTAGTTAGTTCGTCTTGAGTATCCTTGCCAGCCTCCCCCCTTTCTCCCCTCCTTCCACTGTTACCCTTTCACTCTCCCCTGACAGCATCTTAGGTGTCGGGTTTGATTTCAGTCAGCAGCGCTCAATATGCGACAAACTGCCGTTTAAAGGCCCTCTGCATTATTGATGAGACCAGATGTGCTGACTGTCACTTCACACCCTCATCTCTCTCCATTTCATTCCTCTCTGCCGCTTGGCCCCTCCTGACCACTTTGTTAATTGTCTTAATAGCTCGACAGCTAGTGTCGCCTTACTTCTCACCACCAGTTGGCCTCTAACCTCTGCTCAGTGATGCGCTTGTGTTCAGTGAAGTAAATAAAATGCTTGTTTGTGTGTGTGTGTGTTCAAGTTTTTTGTGATCATTTTTTTTCCCTCTACTTTTATCTGAAAGCATTATATGTGTGATGCAACATGCATGCTGCCAGATGTTTCACAGAATACACTTAAACTGTCCTTATTAGGAAGTAGCCGGAACGTATCGCTGTGGTCTTCTGTTGCCCTAACATTTTAAGTTATGTGCCTTGCATCACACTGCTGTCTCACTGTTAACCCTGATGTGCCCATCAGGCCAGCACCTGTGGAGTATTCTGTGTGTGGGCAACAAGTCACCACTGATTTACAGCTCTGAGGTGAAGCCTGCTGGGTGAGTCAACCGGAGAATCAGTTTGAGCACTGAAGGTGAATTGCAGTGAACTTTTATGACTGTTCTAATACCTATTGCGCTAATGCCTCTGGCAAATCAAGTTTGAGATCATGTTGCAGAGGCCGGAAAATAGTCAAGTTATTGCAATAGTTGGCTCAAGGACACACAGCAGCTGTTCAGAGCCCCGTGGCCACCAGGAGGCCCCCAAATGATCTCATCACTTTCTTTTCTACGGCACTGTGCAAAAGTCTTGAGCCACCTCTCATTTTCTTTCTATCTTGCGAGGAAAATGGGAAATAGGTGCAACGAGTTACTGAAACGTGCAAACATAAATGGAAATACAATACATAGGGCAAAAATAAGAGTTTGTGCAATTCTTCAAAGTCAGTGTTTGGTTTGACCATGTTCATTCTGCAACACAGTCTGAACTCTCTTAGGCAAGCTTTCTTGTTCTCCAGGCTTCTTGAAGGACATTCCAAAGTTCTTCTTTGCTCTACTGAGATCCAGGCTCTCGGGGGAACAGTCCATGACTGATAGTGTGCCATTGTGTGGTTTTCTATCCAGGTAGGCTTTTACTACATTGGCAGTGTGTTTGGGATCATTGTCATGCTGAGAGATAAAGTCATATCCAATCAGATGCTGTCACAATGGTATTGCATGATGAATGAAAATCTGATGGCACTTTTCTGTGTTTATTATTTCATCAGTTTTGATAAGAGTCCCAACACCACTGGCTGAAATGTAGTTCCAAGCTATGACAGAGCCGCCACCTTGTTTTACAGATGACTTTAGACACTCACTGTTGTACCTCTCTCCTGACTGCCTCCTTACATATTGATAACCCAAACATTTTCAATTTTATTCACCACTTCATAACACCTGTTGCCACTCATTTTCAGTTCATTTCTTTTATAATATGGCATACTCAGCTTTTTCTCCTTGTTTCCCTTCCTTAAGAACAGCTTCTTGATAGCCACCCTTCCACTGAGACCATTTCTGACAAGCAGGCTTAAACAGAATCTTCAGATTTTTTCATAGTGTTCTGCGATGATCCAGGGGAAAAGCTGTGGAATTCTGCGGGGTGTTTTTTGCTTGTTACATTACTCTTGAAACTGCAGAAAGTCTGGCCCACCAGCCCACACGGAATCTGCAGAGCATAGATTCCATGTGGGCCTGCTGATGAGGCTTCAGGAAATAGTAGATGGATTAACTGAAGGGCTAGGTGCATCTCTCAGGTCCTGTGTCAGGTCTTTCTCAGATTTTTTCCTATTTTTTAAAGATGTGAAGTACAGATACTGTTCATCTGCTGTAGATAGTTTTTAGGCCTGTCACCAGTTATTTTGTCCTCCACTGTGACTAGTTTCCTCAATTTTGTAAAGACATATTGCACACCTTGCCAAGTTTTTAGCTAATAACACTTTGGAAATTACCTTGTGTTCCATAGGTTCAACTAAAGAAACAAAAACAAATTATGTGTTTTTTTGACAGGCTACTAGTAACAAAGTCCCTGAAGATACTATTTATAACTGGTCCTTTGTGATGTTGTCTGTTATGTGTAGGTGCAACACTGGTTCATCCCTTGTGTTAGGTGCCTTTTTATGCTTGAATAGGTCAGTGTTAAGTGGTTTAATAAACAAGAAAAAATGTGTCTGTAAATGGTCTGGTGTAAGGACTGGACTGAAAATGAGTGAGAGAGCAGCCAATGTCCAAAGAAAAACTTTGAAAGACCTTCAGAAAGCCTGGAGAACTCTTGCTCAAGACCACTTTGAAAAACTACAAGTAAATCTGGGAGAAAAATATTAAGAAATGAGGAGTGGCTGAAGACTTTTGCTAATTACTGTAGTTCAGTGTTACAGCAGATTTAGCTGTGGCACAGTTCCAATAATAGACCTTTACCAACTACCATGAATCATAACAGGTAACACAAATGATGTGTGAATTTTTTGGTCTTTATCTTTAACAGCACCAGTATTTAAAGCCACAAAAATATCATTTAACCATTAACATCAATAAAATAAAAAATCAGCTAATTTTCAGTTTCCCAGTTTTATTTTTCAGTCAAATCTAATGTGTAAACTGACTGGAAAAATGATATAAATTTTTAGTGATGTGCTAAATGAAGGATTACAGATGGGACTCAGAAAACTGGCCATAGTAAAATTGTTGCAGAAGTATCATTGATTTCTCTTTTTAAAATCTGTGGAAAAACTGTTACAGACCTTTTTCATGCAGAGTAAAAGTGTGGCTTTGTGCTAAATGTTTCAATTTCACCTGCTTTTACAGCAAGATAATTATGCTCTTTGTCTAATACAAGGACTTAAATGTATGTTCTTAACAATACCCTTGAAATTGGGTGCTATATCAGAATAACTAGGGTTACAACAAGAACAAGCAGTTTTGCCCTTTAGCACAAAGCAATCTGATCACTTTTATGGTGCGATCCAAAGAGCTGTCTCTTTATATTAAAGTGAAATGAGGCTGAATTTGGCCTAGACTACAGAAACATGATCTTTCCGGTGTTACCCTGGCAGCCCAGTACAGGAGTCCAGTTCAGCCTGCACATTAAAGTGATGTGATTGGCTTTCCTGACAACTCAACAGTGCAAGATTATAGTCAATTTACAAAAGGCTGGGGCCAAAGATGTTCATCCACCTGCAAACCTTTTTCTTCCCAAAGCTCCCCCAGCTACCTTTTCATAAGCATCTCTACTGGCCAACCCAAAGAAAACACACTAATTAATGACAGCTACCTTCTAAATACAAGTAAGTAGTAAGCATGTAACAGTTCTTAGATGATGGAGTGTTTTAAGATATAAGTAAAGGAGTTTTAATCTCATGGTATGAAGATGACCTACAACAACTCTAAACTAAGGATTTAAGGGTCTACTTCTACATCACTGAGGAGAGGCTACTGGCACTTTTTTAAAAAACCACTGAGTCAAATGCAGTAACACTATAGGAAAGGTACAGGTTATTTGCTTTATTTATTAATTGCAGAAGCTAACATCAATAATCAGTGTAAATGCAGTAATATAAAATATTTGATTCTGTGCTACTCATGTCCTCCTGGGATTCTATGAAACATGGCTGAAAGAAAAAGGAGTCCAAAACCTCAAAAATAGTTGTCATCAGCTTTTGCAGGTGTCGCAAGAAGGAAGACAAAATACTTTTCTGCAGAGGTTAGGGGTGGTTGGCAGCATCCAGCAGAAAGCAGAAACCTTTCCATAACTCTGGAGCAGGTGGCAGCTACCTTGCCAAGCTGATCACCCTGAACAGGATAGATCCCTTCACCGTTTCTTTAGACTTCATCTGTGATCTTCGTTGTTCTTTGCAATCTTTGGACACAGTGTCCCTATACCCCATCAGCTTTTAAAATCCAGGCTTTATATAGAACACTGACCACCCTCACTTGGGTGAAATTCATTGGTTTACCCAAGTAACGCTTTAATTCTATCTAAAAAACAAATGTCTAAAACAAAAAGAAGGAACTTCCTGTGTCTAATATTCTCAGCTGAACATAAACTGTAAAAAACATGCATAATGGCAACAGATTACCTGTCTGAAACTGTACTGTAGGAAATAATATTCTTCAAAACATTTCTCTTAAATGATGTTTTGTTGATGACAAGAACTTGTGCTGTCTTTAGAGTTGGTTTAAAAATTCCCCAAAGCTCAGCAAGTGGGCTGAGATCTGGAGATTGTAAAGGCCATAGTCTATGACACATATATTTCTTATTAAACCATTTAGTGAGCAGTTGTGTGTTTAGATACAGACTCCTATTTCATTATATTCCTCTTGTTTTGTTTGTTTGTTTTGTTTTTTTTACCTTGTCACCTGATTTTGTGTCACCTATTAGGCTGAAAATAGTTTAAACTAGAGTATATCAGGAGAAGTAGGCCCCTGCTTTGAGGCCTAATGGTCACCTCTATATAGAGTGAAAAGTAACAAGTAAAACCAAGTTCAGAGCCTCACTTTTATTTACTATAACAAACAGTTGACCTATCAAAAAGTGTAAATCTAAAGGTTGTTTTTGGATCAAGAGACATCGCTCAACAGTGAAACTCAGTTTCAGCATCCTGGGACAAAGCCCTGTCAAATAGCTGGTGGGTCTATTTGGAGATCCCTGAGATAAAGACAACTTTAGGGACCTGATTTGTTGGGTATCATTGTGCATTTGTCTCGTGTTACTTACACTCATCTCAAAGACACTTCAAGAAGTCTCTTTCCCTCCAGATTTTGGGGTGAACGATCCATGAGCAGGAAGGCAGATGTTTTATTCAGTAGGTAAGCGATAAGAGGGGGGAAGTGTGATTATGATAGCGATCGGCCATGCATCGATAGGCAACCATCCGAGGAACGCGACACCCTGCAGCGCATCGATCGGGCCCCGGTAACCGGAGCCGCGGCCGCAGTTTGTTTTCAAGCAGAGCCACGATCCGGGTGTCAGAGCCGCCAGGCCAGGTGGAGAGGGAAGCGGGGGAAGAGAAGGAGGTATCAGCTCCGTAAATACATAAACACTGCCTTCACTCATCTCTTAAGTGAGGAATGACAGCCAGTGCTGGGGCACATAGAGTGCCAGCCAAAACATCAGGGATCAGGTGTATCTACTGCATGTACATCCGGACTTATTTACAAACAAGCACTACTGTAATGAGGTTAAAGTTGGCTTAACTACAAAAGGGTCTACTGATCTCATTTTAATAATGAAAATACAATTTTCATTTGCGTGGTTTTTAAGTGTTTTTTACATTGTGTCTCCAGTGACCACTCAGCCTTATTTGCCCTGCAAACCTCAGTTCATTAAACAGCCATTATTTGTAGCTCATTAAATTTAAAAAAAAATGATTATTAAGAATATGTATTTACAAATCACTTTTTTATTTATTATTGCACAAAATGTCCAGTATAGTTACATTTTTCCCTATATCTTGTCAGTTCAGAACCTCAACATGCTGTCAATCCTTGATGAGCAAGCAGTAGGCGACTGTGGGGAGGTAGAACTCCCTTTTAACAGGAAGAGACTTCTAGTATGGGGCAAGAAGGGGCAGACAGAAGAGATGACAGAAAAGAGGAGCATATAGAAGCTGTGAAGTTTGACAACTCTGACAACAAGTTTTTCTGACATCCAGTTAACTCATCATATTTAGTATATAATCCACATTTGAACATATATGTAGCATAATATATAATATAAATAAATATATAAAGTTTGGGCCAAGATGGCGGCGCGACAGTAGCGCATGGCCACTCTGGAACCAAGGTGGTGCTTGTATCCCTGCGATTGTCCCTGTTTTGACCCGGTATTCGGGTGTTCTGGTGTGTGGACGCCAGGACAGTGGTGTTCGTGTTCAAACGTCGGAGGTTCGAGGATGATCAGATGCCTTCATAGCTCTGTAGCTCCGTCCACAGACGATGCTAGCTGGCAATCCGGCTGCGTTGTTTTTCATGACCTGCCAGGCAGCATCCGGGAAACCAAAGTTTTGGGTTCCAGGGGGAGTATAGCTGCAGGGCTGATGCTGCAGTTGGGCGGTTTCTTGGGGCTCTGATCTCGGCTTGCATGTGGACCGGGCCTTCAGTCCTCGGCGTCGCCTGATGCCGGTGGCCGGGAAAGAGGACATTGCGGGTGGGGTGTTGTGCTGGGCCGGAGGCGGGCCCTGGCTGGCTGGCATTAGCCTTGTATGGGGCACCAGGTCCTGGGGGAACACTATATCGTTTCTCTGTGTATTTATAGGTAGTTGAAATGACAATAAAGTAATCCAATCCAATAATATAAGAATGCAAACTACTCTGATGTCCTGTATACTCTCAGATGAATTTAGCTGTGGAAGTACCACTCATGGTGTAACACCTAATTTTGATTGTATGATCTAGATTTTTCTGAAGTTCATATGCCATTCTTCAAAAATTAAGGGAAGACTTTAAATGACACTATGAATCTTATCAAATTAAATATTCAAAGTTGAAAATCTTTCCTGACATACATTGTGTAATTCATTGAGAAGAAAATGATGTAATAAGTCAGTGGAAAGCATAATAATCAACCCTTTGAGGGCTAAATTCAAAATCACACCAAAAATTAAAGTTAAACTTGAAATCACAGGTTAATGCAACGTGTGTAGTAATGTGGCTTAGTAATGTTTATAGCCCTATGTGTCTGTGCACTCCTGACAACTTTTGGGCATGCTTCTGATGAGACAGTGGATGGTGTCCTGAGAGATCTCCACCAAACCTGGATCAGGGCATCAGTGAACTCCTGGGTCCTCTGTGGAGCTACTTGGCACCATGTACAGCAATTCATAACATCCCTGAGGTTCTCAACTGGATTTAGGTCTGAGGAACATGATAGCCAGTCAATAGCATCAATGTCTTCATCATCTTGGAAATGCCTACACATTCTGGTCATACAATCTGGGCATTGTCCTACTCCAGGAGGAACGTAGGGCCCACTGAACCAGAGTAAGGTCTGGCGATTGGTCTGAGAATTTCATCTTGGTACCCAACAGCAAACAGGGCACTGCTGGCAAACACATGGAGGTCTGTGCAACCTTCCAAGGATATGCCTCCCCAGACCATCATTGACCCACTGCCTAACCAGTCATGCTGAACCATGTCGTAGGCAACATAATGATCATTCAAGCATCTCCAGACTCTTTATGTCTGTCACATGTGCTCAGTGTGAACCTACTCTCATCTGTGAAGAGAACGGCGTGCCAGTGGTGGACCTGCAAGTTCTGGTGTTTTCTGAAAAAAGCCATTTGAGCTGCATGGTGCTGGTCTGTGAGCACAGGTCCCTCTGAAGGACATCAAGCATGCAAGCCACTTTCATGGAGTCTGTTTCTGACACTTTGATCAGAAACATGCACACGAGTTGCCCACTGGAGGTCATTTTGTAGGGCTCTGGCAGTGCTCCTCCTGTTCCTCCTCACACAAAAGAGCAGATACTGGTCCTGGTGCTGGTTTATTCTCCTTTACAGCCCTGCCCAGGTGTTCTCATGTAACAGCCCATCTCCAGGTAGCTCCTTCACATTCTTGAGACTATGCTGTAAGGTACAACAAACCAACATCACACATGAATCTGCCATCCTGGAGCAGCTGAACTACCTATGTCATCTGATGGACTGCAGGTATCACCTCATGCTACCAGTAGTGACAAAAAGCAAAACTTCAGGAAGGATTAAAAGAGAACAATGGTCTGCGGCCACCACCTGCAAGACCCCCTTTTGGGGGTTGTCTCATTGTCACTAGTCACTTTTATTTCCACCAAAGCAGGTGAAATGGATTCATGATGGTTTGTGCTTCCTAACTAGGCAGATTGATATCCCTGAAGTTTAACTGACTTATTATGCTTTGATGATCAAGTGTTCCCTTATTTTTTTTTGAGCAGTGTAGCATCAAATCTGATTGGTTTGGCTTTGATTTTTTTATTTATGAGGTCAAAATGTTTACAATTAAATGAGCTTAATACATTTTTCCTCTTGTGAAGATAATGTGGCAGTATTCTGCCACATTACAAGCCAAACCCCTTCCATAACTGGAGGGTTGCGTTAGGAAGAGCACCTTGTGTAAAATCTGTCCCAAATTACCTATGCTGATTCTTGAGCTATGGCGACCCCTTGAGGAAATACAAGGGAGCAGCCGAAGATGTTTTCTTCATATTTTTTAATCTCTGATCATTTATTTGATGTGGCGTAACAGAGCAGTCACTGACATCGATATACAGATGTTTGACTGTTATATTGGTCCATTGGTCTAATTTAAAAATATCTTTAATTAACCCTAAATTCTCCGACTTCTTGTGACTTCTTTTAGAGAAGATTTGGTCAAATTAAACCCAACAAATGTAAATAATTAAATAGTTTTCTCACTGTTTGTGCAATATTGGAAAATACAGGGGTTTCACATTGACAGGTTTTCCAGAGGTTGTGTGATAACGTCTGTATCTGCACGTAACATATTGAGGTCATATTGCCGTCTAGTGGCTCATAAAGGTAATAAACACATTTCCAGCAGAGATCTTAACTTCGGCTTGTCTTACATTCCCTTTCACTTACAGTGTGTTCTGACTGACACACTTATATATGGTACAAATAACATGATATGACAGGCAACAAATCCTTTTGGACTCTGACTTTCACGTCCAGTATTTGTTGTTACAGCCCTCTCAAATATAATTAGATGTTGCACAATGCTCTGTCATTAAGATTGCAAAACAAGTTCCAAATTAAGAACAGTGCAATATTTAATTTTGTATTCTTCACTTTAAAGACTGTAACCAGGCATCCATTACCATTGTATAATGGTCCCACTTTGCCCTGTGAGGAGTTCAGGGCCTACATTTCAGGACATGTCACTTAGACTCTCTTTAAAATCCTTCTGCTGCCCTTTGCTTAGCTGGCCTCTAGCCCAGACCTCTTAGTGAACACTTGTGTCTTGCTCCCATTTACAGATTTCACCCTCCTCCAGTCACATTCCTTCTCTGTTGGAAGGAGATTTTAAAACATTTCACCAGTAACACTCATTCTCTGTCACCTTTAATTTTTTCAGAATGCTACCAAACAGTGAGTCATCCCTTATGGTCTGTACTGTTAATCTTAATCCCTATTTGGATAACTGTTGCCAACCTCAGGATCCAGACTACCACTTCGCTTCCTTGAGATGCGTTGTATAATTCTCTTTGTTTGTCTGCTATTCAACCAATAGTGAAGGCCGAGGCTTTCAGATACTGCCTCAGGACTGTGTGCTTTACTAAGTCCTGGACTCTCTGATGTAAGATGTAGTAGAAGTGCAGTCTGTTTACATAACAGCCTCACTGCAAACTCACAGAGATAGTAAAATAAGGGAAAAACCATGCACACAATCTTTTGTCGAAATGTTGCTGCTCCATGTTTTTTCAGTAGCTTGTGACCCTTTTTTCTTCAGCGTTCTCTAACTTTGAACACCTATTGTTACCACTTTTTTCAAAGCCTGAGGAAAGCCGTCCAGCAGGTCTTCACTCAGGCTGCCATCTGTGGACTATGTTGACCGACTGACGTCAAGCTGTGGAAATAAAGCTGTGGTAAAGAGGAGGAGCAAAGGAGAAACCCTAAAATTATTGCATGACTGTTTCTGATTCTTCACGGGCTACTTTCTGGGAACAGCAGCAGCTTTTTGAGCCTAAGCCACCGCAAATCACACAAACATTTCCACACATGTTGAACATGAGATCACACAGGAACTGATGTTAATATTTGTAATATTCTATTTTTGAGCTTCCTTTTGAGCTTCAGACAGAAACAGTTAACAGGGGACACATGAATGAGAAACCAGCATACCAACAGTTGCTCAGAGCAGGCAGCTAGTGTGTGTGTGTGTGTGTGTGTGTGTGTGGTGAGTGAGACTAAAG
>VUQH01052905.1:10512-46926 GCA_015106775.1 Etroplus canarensis | reverse complement strand
ACGGAGCAGCTCATCCAGCTCATGATCCATCCCAGTTCACAGGTTATTGTAATGTGTGGAGGCCCCCCCCCCCCATTTCCCCCAATTCCCCCAATTCCCCCAAATGTCTTAAATCAAATGTGATCTGAATCCACTGACATAAAATGGCTCAGAGACCGTCTCAGTGTGCAGCCCCACAGTTCAGCCCTGCTTTTATCACTCCTACTGAGACTACAGTCATGTCACGCGGTCATCAGTGACCCACCTGGATGTCGCAGTAGTTGCGCTTGGACACAAAGCACACACTGATAGGAAAGAAGTCACTGGGCTGTCCGGCGATGCTGAACTCCAGGCTGCCCGTCTTGTTGTTGGCATCGATAACAGGTAGGCACCACTCCAGGACGTTTCGTCTGCTGTCGTGTTTGTACTCGCCGTCCAGATCACCAATCACAGGAGCTCCCACACCAGACCTGAAGAGAAGCAGGTAGATATTAATACACAGGGCGCTGGGCCAGTGACCGTGTGTCCACCAAGCAGGAAGACAGTATTTTTACGTTAAAATGAAGCCTTCCATCGAGCTTAGTGTGTGGAATGATGTGAACAAAAACTATAGTACAACTAAATGAAGAAGCAGTGAAGGTGAAAGCTGTCTGTAAGCAGATAAGATCTCCACATCTGGCAGGTTTCTTGGAAGCTTTGCTGCAGCCACTCTGTCATACCTGCTGGGGAGGGTCTATAGGAACAACTGCATTTACTTCAGTGCATTTATTCATAATCCACTGAGAAGTCAAGGGGCTGGCAGTCATATCCAGGACAACAGCTCTAGTTTTTGACTGGGCCTAACCAAGCTTAAAACGTTATTATGGCATTCATGACGTTAATAACACCAATTGAAGTCAAGTCACTGGACTCGATACAGTCCTGTGAAAAGCTGAGTGCAGCCCACAGGTAGGTAATGCTTTTCTGACTATCGGTTACGTTCGGTTACGTGATGCGGACATGGCGGTGTGTCTGTTCACTGTAGTGACTACCATGCATGAAAGGGTTAATGTCACCCCACAGCATTTAAATGGGGCTGAGGTCTGGGCTTTGACTCGGCCACTGCAAGACCTTGATTCTTTTCTTTTTCAGCGATTCTGCTGTAGATGTGCTGGTGTGCTTGGGATCCTTGTCCTGCTGCATGACCCAACATGGGTCAAGATTTACTGTTGGAGAATACTCTGATACGGGCAACTCAACGACTGCACGGTGCCCAGGTCCTGTGGCTGCAAAACGAGCCCAAATCATCACCCCTCCAGCACCGTAACTGACAACTGGTTTGAGGTGTTTCTGTTGATATGCTGCATTTGGTTTTCACCAAACATGACTTCTGGTGAGACATCTCCACTGTCCAAAAGACAGTGCTCTAGAGTTCTTGTGGTTTGTTCAGATGCAACTTTGCGAACCTAAGCCAGCCTGCCATATTCTTTTAAGAGAGAAGACACTTACTTCTGGCAAACCATTCCAAACAAGTCATACTCGTTCAGTCTTTTTCCAATTGTGCTGTCATGAACTTTAACATTTAACAACTCTTCGGTCGTTTGCAGTTTCTCCAAGGCACTGCACGGTTTGACACGGGGTGAATCTGCTGAGACAGCCACTGCTGGGAAGATTGGGGCATTTTGTTTGTGCGCACCTGAAAGCTCCAGACCAGCAAAATGCCAAAACGTTTGCTTCATACAGAGGAGCTCAACACTGACTGATGATCGATTTCATCAAGCGCATTTAATTAGCAGCGCTTCAACTGTCAAAGGACTGCATAAAGTCCCGTGGGGAAAAAAAGCTTTTTCACGTGACCGTATGTATGTCAGATGGGCGCGCGCAAACACTCAATTTATGAATATTAAAATCCAGACCAATACTCTTGGGAGCAGTGATTCTTGTGAAACTGAAAATGTGCCTGTAAAATGATAAATAAGACTTTCAGCACAATTTGGGTGCAGGTGATCATTGTGTGCAAGTTTCACTAAAATCTGACCAGGACTGTGGGAGGAGCAGCAATTCTTGTCAACTGTAAACAAATGGATGCCTTGCCGTGACATTTCAGCTCATCAATCCTTCAGCAGAAGTGCTAAACACTAATTATACTGGCTCTTTAATGGGCCAGTAAGAGCTTACAGGGAGAGAAATGTCTGAGTGAAGAAGTACTTAACAGTTTGGGGAAAATATGCACAGTATTTGCATTTATCACATAAAAATATATTACACTGTGTAACAGCAGTAACATGATCAACTCTGCCAGGAAGAAGTAGTTTTGACCAATGAGCTCACTCTAGTGTACTCTACATAGAACTCCATATAGGGAATAGCTGATGAGTAAAAGGCTTTGGACTTAACTCATATTATATTGAGCATAATTTCTCAAATTATTAACCCTCTGGGGTCAACGGATGCGCCGGCGCATCCAAGTCACATGACTGCACATCACATGATGTAGCTGCATGACGCAGCCTCTCTGAGTCTCTGTTTCTTCGAACTATACACGAGTTTTTAAAATCGTGCTGACGGGCCGAGTAAAACCGGAGTTATGATAAATAACGTGCGCCACGAGCTTCTGTGCGTTTGGTGCGAGAAGAAACGGGAAGGAGGAGGAGGGAGGGCGCGCCAAGAAAAAGAAAGCACACCCCCCCCATCCTATCGGTGGGGAAACTACGTCTCCCAGCTGGCCTGGGAACGCCTTGGTGTCTCCCCCGAAGAGCTAGGGGAGGTTGCTGGGGAGAGAAGACTTTGGGTTTCTCTGCTCAAACTGCTGCCTCCCTGACTCGGACCCCCGGAAAGTGACAGAGGAAGAGACACAGAGACAGAGAGACTTAGAGAGACAGCGAGTTTTGAAAGATGTGTCCCTGTGCGTTGTGGTGTGTCCCTGTGTCTTGTGGGGACTTCATCGGTTCTTTGGAGAGTCCAAGTTATAAAAATGATTCATTAAACATGTTTGTGATTTTCAGAGTGAAAAACTACTTAGATTTTAGTTTTTTTTGGAAGATTTTGGGTCTCGTGTGTTAATACAGTTTGTCAAAATGACAATAACTACATTTACACAGCGAGACTGCTGAACAAAATGACACCAACTGTTTAAGGTGAAATATAAAGGTAAAATTAAAAGTAATCAGAAACGGCCAATTATACACCAGACCCCAGAGGGTTACGAATCATTTGTGCAGTTTACTGGAGATGTCCTGATCTCTTCTCTGTCCGTCATTTTTTTGCGTGATGGTACACAAAGCTTTTGTAGTGACTTTCGATGTTGCACTAGTGGCATTCTGAGTGAGTGTACCATACAAAGTACAGTAATACTCTGATTTTCGGTGGATATACTGCTGAGTAGTACGTACGGTACAGGGATGCTGATGACCACATCATTGAGCTCAAGGTTCTCCTCCTGCAGCTCGTATTCAATGTTGACATCGCAGCCAGTTCCACTCTCTGAAGGCCAGCAGTTTACTGCGAGGAGACACACAATCCAGGTCAGAACACAGCGGCGCACTCTACTGCACTACTGCTACACAGTCCTGTGATCAGTGCAGTGTTACAGCCGGCCAAATGAGTACAACGAGCAGCAATCAGACTTCAACGCTTTCATTATCTAATAAAACAATATAGATCAAGCAGGTGAGCTATATAATGTTACCCACTCTGGTAACTGAATATTAATCCTTTCAAGCAAACGTCAAAATGTGCTAGTTTTGTTCTTTACTGTGAAAATGTGAGGGGTTTTTTTTTTTCCTCTAATATACGGCATCAAAGCAAAAACCCTCAGAATTGGTGCACAGGCTAGGCGTGGCAAAACATTTACAGATGCTAGCCTGGGCTACGGGAAACCGTAACACACACTTCTTTTACATTTAGTGAACAAAATAACCCATTAAACAACAATCTCAACTGTCAACTGATGACTGCCTCCCCCCCCCCAGGATCACATCAAACAAGCACAGGAGCCTCTGAAATCAGGACATACTGGTTAGAGGTATGAGGGACTCGTCTGTGGTCTGTAGTCTCCACTTCAGCACGCCAACATCGTTGTTGAGAGGGAACGACTTCTCTGGGTTCTTCAGGCCAATCACTGACTCGGCTGTGAACAACTTCTTGTCCACATTGGGATGTGTCTGAGAAAGACAGAGGAAGACGCACTTTCATAAATATGTTTTATCAATAGATCAAAGTCAGAGTGCAACGGTTTGGGTTATTATAACAAGTGAAAATGGAACTGGTGAGGAATTACAGCCTCTTTACAGACAGCCCCCTATTTACAAGGCAACAAACATATTTGAAAAATTCCTCCAGAAGTCATTTTGTGGACAGATGTGCTTATTCTTTGCTACCCGCTCATTATTTCTTTAAAAACAAAGCAGGTTAAATGTTTGAAATGTCCCTTGGGACACAGAAGCAACAAAATGCAGTTGAAGGGGTGGTGCGTGATCTCAGGACGCCTTCCAGAAACCGGAATGTCGGTGACGTAGTTGCTCATCCGGCTCAAGATCCATCACAATGCACAGACTGGCCCTAACCCTACCTCAAGACATGCGACTAAATGCGACCGCCATCAGACTCCAGGGCGAACAGTCTGTGGCCCTGACGTGACGTGCGTGCGCAGAAGAAAGCGTGACGTCACACGCGACAAATATGGATGCCACACATGCCAGTGCGAGTTAAACTTGTGCCGTGACCGTTGACGGTTGCTGGTGGCAAACCTACCTGCAGCTGCAATCCTTTGTTGTCGTTGTTGTTGATGACGAGGCGGATGCGTCCGAATTTGTCGTCCGTGACTCGGAGCGTCACCATGCCCAGCACCTCCATGTTCTGGAGGCCGCCGTCACGGCCGCAGGTCAGCGTGATCTTCTCCTCCACGCGCAGATGTACGCTGCAGAGCGAACACACCCACACACACTGTAAGTAACGGAGCAACACTAAGGTAGTACTCAGTGTGCAAGATTACACAAAATCATTGTTAAAACAAAGATTCCATCGTTCCCAGGGATTCATTTCACGTCCCACCGCTGTGTTTTAGTCCAGTGTTTTTAAAGAAAAACTTTAGGATCATCATTCGTTTGGCGACTTGTTGAGTCCATCAGCAATGCTTCCTCACAATCCAACATTGTTGAAGAATAATGAGGCGCCTTATATACCTTGCTAATAGCTGTCAAACCAAAGAAACTCTGAACCAATGAAATGCACTGAAACGCTCTGAGCCAATGAAACGCTTCAGAGCATTTTGAACCAGTGAAGCAGAAGCGAACTCGTCATGACGTCAGAAGCTTCGAACGCCATCGTCATCACACGACAGTGGTGTTTTGATACAAGCGCTGACACAGTACTTCAAACCGCTCCGGTTCAGGGAGTGACACAAGCTCCAAAGCCTCGGTATCATTGGCCCATCACGACCATAAACCTGAATTTATGTATGGATGAACATTAAAATCCAGACCAATACTCTTATTAGTAGTAATTTTTGTTAAAGTGGAAAAGTGCCAAAAAAAATGACACATATGACCCTTTGGTAAAATTTAGGTGACCAATTAGGTGCTCATTGTATGCAAGTTTTACTACAATCTAACCAATACTCCAGGAGGACTAGATATTTTTTGGAGAAAATTGATAAGTGGCTGTAAAATGATACATTTGGCCTTGAACTTAACTGCAATGTGGGCGCGCAAGTTCTCAAGAAAGATTAGTGTTCTTTCCTTTTAATTCTCTCTTCTGTCCACAATTTAAGAGAGAATTAAAAGGAAAGAACACTAATTATCATCAGGGAAAGGTGCAGGCTGAAGCTTTGGGTTATTACACCCGCGACAGAAGATGAGGAAAAGCAGAACAGAACCTCAGAATTCACTCCTTTAGAATCACTAAGATGAGGCTTTATGAATTTAGTGTTTTAGCCAAACTGAGCATGCACCTGTCACACACTGAGTGTGTTTGTTTTGTGTTGCTCGGTGTGCTCACTGGGTGGTGCATTAAACCAGGGGATTAGTAAAGGTAGATGCAACCTGCTTTTAACTATGCTAAGGAGCAATAATGCAAACTGCTACGTGTAATGCTATTATCCATTCTCTTACTGCGTGGTTTTACTACTCAGCAAATGGTAACTGTTTCCGATGCCTTCGGTCATCATATTTGATTTCCACAAAGTAAAAGGAATGAATAAATAAATGTGAGCGTACTGGTCGTAGTTCTGTACTTATTATGACCAGTGGAAACAAACGGCCTACTAAAAACTGTCAGGTCCAGAAGGATGAGTGTGTACCTCTCCACGTTGACTGGTGGTGGCAGAACTTTAGATACGTCGGAGCCCCTCTTCCCTGTGGTGGGCATGATGGTCTCACCCTCGGACTTGAGCTTGTCGACAAAGTTGTCCACTTCTTTCCCTTTAGCACCCAGTTTCAGAGCCTTGCTGGGTCCGCTTGGTCTGGACAGAAATGAACACGACGCCGCATCAGCTTATTCACAGGCACGGCGTTTGAGCCACAGGAACAAGCAAGGTTCAGATCCTAACCTGACTGGAGCTGCTGTGCTCTTGGGTTTCTCTGGCTCGATGGTGTCTGTGATGATGGACCCTGAGGACACGCTGGTCATGCCGGCGCTGCCGAAACCGCCAAAAGCTGGAACCTTCTTCCCCGAGCGCTCGGCGTCCCTCCTGGCCTGCTGCAGCTCCTTGGCCTTCCTCCTCATCTCTGCCTTGGCCTCGCGCTCCTGGGTCTGCAGGTTTTCAACACAGCAACAAACAAGGCTCGACATATCAGAACAGTATTAAATCATCTAAAAAAATATTACTTCGTAGCAGGAGATGTATTTTAGCACATCTATACGCCGTTTGATCTCACCTCTCTGACGGCACGGAACACCTTCTCCTCGTGGGAGTCCATCTCTGTGAAGGTGCGGATCTGAGCCAAGTTAACGTTCTCTCTGTAGCCCAGCGCCACGATCTCATCGAAGGCGAAGATCAGGTCAAAACAGTGCTCTGATATTTCACTCTCCTCCAGCACGCGACAGTACTCTGGGATCTGGAGTGGTAGGCAAGACAGATTAATACTGAAAAAATGAAGCAGAACAAACAAAACATTTGATGGAGTCCACACTGGCAAACAGCTGTGAAATGACCTAAACACTCCACTGTTAAAAACCAAAATATATATACACTGACAGCACTGAAGTATTAGTTCTTGTTACGGAACTTTACGTTGTTTAACGTTCCTTTCACCTACTTCTACTACTACAGTGGCTCAGTGCGTCAAAGGACTTATTTGGGAACCAGAGGGTCGCTGAGGGCTGCCGGTTTAAGACTAGGTGTGGGAATCTCTGGGCATCTCACGAGTCAATCCCGATTCAGGGGGCTGCGAAGTGATTATAAAATAATTATCAATGCATCTTTTTTTCTATACAGGATTTCTTTAAACTTGCCGCGTCCCTACTTGGCACTTTCAAAACAAAATATTTGTAATGACCCGTAATGAATTTTATTCCAATATCTTTATTAGCAAACAAAAGGAACTACATGCTGACAAATTCCAGCGTAACAAAGAGCCAACAGGAAAACTGCGTCTGTAGCAGCGTTCTTTTAGTAAAGTTAAACAGACTTCAACGCGCTCTGAAACGTCATCATAAAATATAAAACTCCTAACCAGCGTCCTGCTGTTGTGCGCTCGGCTCCAAAGTGCGCAACACAGCACAAAAGCCCAGGTTTTCAACCACTGAACACGGACGCAAATCCTTGGTAATGAAACTTGCGACAGAGTTTGCAATTCGCTTCGATCTTTCCAAGTTGGGTGGAAGTCTTGCCATTACTTGCTCGATGGTCCCCTGGTTAGCGGCAACTTCAACCGGGTGGAAACGTGCAGCGTGGTTTCTCGTGTTTGTCGCGCTTCCAGAATATTTTACTTTAGTTTGACTCAGCTGGCACATCATGTGGCTCTTTGTCCAGGTCCTTGTTCCCTTCAACTTCATGGAAGCCAAAGTGCTGCCACACACTTTTAATGCAGAATTTGCCGGTTGAATTTCTCGCTCAGCCATCTCATGTCTCTGTTATGCACACGGCATAAACTTTCCAGGCCCTGCACGTCTGTGTTCGACCTTCAGCGTTCGACCTTCAGCGTTCTACAAACGTTACATTAAATTCTGGAAAGCGATTTTTCACATGTCCGCCTCTAAAAATGGAATAACTAGCCTAATAAACGTTCAAATGAAATGCCTAGAACTCAGTTGGTAGGCCTCCAACTTGCGGGTATTAACCACAAAAACTTTGGTAAAGACCCAGCCAACAAATCAGCTCCGGTAACGGTAACAAGATTTGTAACATACGGAGACACGGACAGACAAGTGAGAACATTATGCCTCTGTGGCAGGAGCATAATAAAGCTCCTATACTGTCACGTTTTAATATTATATTAATATGAAATGAGGTTCAGGTAGCTTTGCACTAAAATAGCTGGCAGAAATGTCCTTCAAAGAGTTAATAATTATTTTCATGAGTACATGTCAGAGCCTGTACTTTTTCACTTTTATTTGAGTAAAGAAACTCAATCAGTACTTCAACCTTAAAACAAGTAGCTGTACTTCTACTCGAATGCGTGACATACTGTACATTTTTCAAATACTGCTATAATGCCATACACTCCAATACCCACTGTAACAATCCAAGAGGTCACAACACATTCTGTTACTGACAGTCAGGAGCGCTGTGGAGCACTCTGTACTACCTGAGCACATTCTCACTCACAGTTCTGATGGTGATAATGTTACAAAAATTGATATAAAACATCAACAAGGCAAACGTTGCTGCCCACAATCATTTCTGTGACATGAACCAACGTTTACAAAGCTGTGCTAACGAACAGCAGGCTGGATAATGTTAGCATGCCAGGTAGCTTAACAGTGTGCTAACTGCTGGGGGTATCTCTGTGTATTGTGTATACTTAAGAGCAGCAGTAAAGGAGGATGAAGACAAGAAACATAAGGCACAGTGGTGTGGTGGTTAGCACTGTCACAGCAAGAAGGTCCTGGGTTTGAATCCACCAGCTGGGGGCTTCGGTGCGGAGTACGCGTTGCCTCCCAATGCCTGTGTTGGTTTTCTCCAGGTGCCCTCTTACCCAGCTGGGATTAGCTCCAGCCCTGTCAACATGAACTTTAGAGTAGCTGCGGGTAAATAGCAGTTCTTCTCACCTAAAACACCAGGACGTCGTCACGCACAGGTCACCCGCAAGGCCACATTCCCTGAAGGAAAAAGCTCGACCGGTAGCAAAAGCATCACTCCCCTTCATGTTGCAGCTTTTCTCATCAGGTACCAACAAACTTAAAACTGTCATGAGGGTAAAGAATCTGAATAGGATCAAGGACCTTTGACTGAGTCTTTAACGTATCTACTTTGATGGCTTTATTAACCACCACTAAAAGTGGCACCATTTTCCCAGTTCACGATTTCCGCCATGAGATTTTTTTCCTTCCTACATAAACTCCAGACAGTCTGTTACTTTCACCCTTAACTAGACCTAACTGTGCACAAGCAACAGCGGAAAAGCACTGATAAGAAGTTGATGTATCTGTTTTACGTAAACACACTGATGCAAAACACAGCAAGGCAGCTGTGCAACAACAACATCACAGAGCTCAAAGGGCGAGCGTAGTCTTCTGTCCTCAGCCGTTTTTCCTCAAAACATATGTTGGAATTTGGGTGGGTAGTTGGCGTCAGGGGCAGGTTATCTTACACCGTAATCAGAATCGGAATACTTTATTAATCCCAGGGGGAATTATATTTTGTTACAGATGCTCAGGAATATATAAATAAATATACATTTGAAAGGTAGTATATATGAATATGAGAGGTAAGAAGCATGATAAAAATAAATCAACCCACCATGGTGAGAGGGGCTTGTGTCCAAACCAGGGGCCTTTTGCTTGTATGGCAAAGGTGTAAACCACTACACTACGGAGACACACTTCCAAGATGGTGAAATTTATATACACCCCCCCCCACCACCACCACTTCCAGCAGAGGAAAGGAATATCAGTTTCACCATTTTTCCCTTTTCATTTCAGCAAGAAAATGACTCCATGCCACTGCAGCATCTGTAGTAGACCACAATGTGTGCTGTGCACCAGAACCTCCAAATACATCTTACATGACTCTGTCCATTTATGTAATAAAAAAGCAACTAAAGTCAAATAGCTCAAAACCTCCAGGTGCAATACCTGAATGATGCTTATAAAAAGATCAGGGTGGCTGTCACATGACTTTCAGGGCGCGTGCGCCAACCTGCGTGCAGCCTGTTGTAGACGCTCTGTTTATTTTCGTCGAAATTTTCTTGAATTTCTACGTTTTCTGTAACTCCTTAGTCTTTCTTTTTAAAGACTTAAGTTGCCATCTCGACGCCGTCGGTTGGGAAACTTTTGCCCATCGTGGCTTATGCAATTCCCCTCCTGGGATTAATAAAGTATTCTGATTCTGAAAGAAACTCAGTTTGTGCAAAGATTTACTTTCTCGTTAGAGAAGGAACAATAAGGTTCCTCTGCAAATCAAACAAAATATTTACTCCCAAACAGGGGCGGGCCATTCAAGCTAAAAAATTTTTTCAATTTACTGGGAACTATTCAACTACTATTCAAAGCTCTTAAAGTTGCAGTAAACTTGTGACATGTTAGCTTTACGTAGTGGGGTATACAGGGATCTGTATTTATATTTTTAGAAACATTCTGACAGCTGTAGTAATCTTTTATCTCTCACCAGTTGGAACAAAGAAATGGTTCAACTGGTGAACCATTGGTTATTTAATGGTTGCTGATAAACAGCTTCTTGATGCATTACTGCCACCCTCTGGCAATAGCGCTACATTACATACAAGGTGTGGGGAAAAAAAAAAAGGGAACATCTTTTAAGACAATTAACGGTGATGAAACCTATTCAATTATTTCTATAAATTAATGGCTATTTGAATACTTCTAAATCATGACCATCCCTACTCCCAACATATGCTCTATTTTCTTGATATGCGAAGTTCTGCGCACCGTAAATATCATCATAATCAGAAACACAAGGCTCCATGTAGACATTCATGAGCCTGTACACTGTCGGTTTGTTCCAGCTGTTCTAATGCTAATTGGTTAATAACAATAATAATCTAAAATGGCAGTTGGCTCAAAGATGTTATTACGCCACCTGCCAAAAAAAGAAGACAATCAGTAAATCCCTGCACAAGAATGGACTTTGAGGTTGCAGACCAAGAAAAACTCCACTTCTGCAGAAGCGACACCTTCAAGCCAGACAGAAATATGCTAAGGACAACCTGGAGGAAGATTACTGGAAGCATGTCCTTTGGTCAGATGAGACGAAACTATAGCTCTTTGGCCACGGACATTTTGCTTATGTTCGGAGTAAGAAAAGAGGCGTATAACCCAAAGAACACCATTGAAAATCTGTGGGGTGAACTCAAGACCAAGGTCCATGCCAGAAGACCATCAAATCTGGAAAAGTTGGAGAGATTCCCCAAAAAAGAATGGGCTGGGATTCCTCAGGAGATGTGTCAGACTTTTTGAAAACCACAACGACTGTAGGCTGTTATCCAGCAAAACAGATACACAACTCACTTGGCGTCAAGGAGGCTAGTAATTTTGACCCTGGTAGTTTTCCTTTTTTGTGAAATAATTTTGTTTCTTTGTGCAAAGTACAAGAATGTAAGCATCCAAAATAAAACACAGATGTTTATAAAAGCTATTCTGAAAATTCCTTGCTCCGTTAAAAAGCACTTGATAAAATTTTGAAGAAATTGTACAGTAGGAGGAGTAGCGATTCTTGTGAATTGTGGATGGATGGATGGAGTGACAGACTCGCCATGGCATTAGCTCATAGATTCTTCGGCCGAATGAGTTAAACAACACTGCAAAACAAAAGCAAGCAAGTCACTTTGATCTTTGTGAAAGAGCATTCTGGTCCGGTTAACACCACCATGAAGTAAATCTTCTTTCTTAGGTTTCTTAAGAACACAACATACCTACCTCTACATGTATCTTTATATCTTCAGTGGTTATACAAATCATTTCATCTTAGTACATCTTGATAGTTTCCTTCTAGTACAGGCTGAGTTAAAACACTATCAAATTAAGGCAGACTATATCTGCAGCTGTAATTGCTGACATGGTCCCTCGTCTCCATCTTCCGCTGCCTGTGGGTGTAATTGTGTTACTGTCTGCTCTAATAGAGCTTACGTGCTAATGACAGGGCTCAGACAGCAGCCAAGCAGGGCAACAGCCCCTAAAGCTGCTCAGGAAGGATGACTTTAAATCAAATCACTGGGTCAGATGCTCATTTAGGCCTCATTTGCTCATTAGACCAAGCTTTTTATTACTGCATCTTAATATTAAACTTCAAGGAAGTAACCGTGACATCACAACCCAAAACCCACTGGCTCTCAGAGCGCCTTCTCGAAACATCCAGTCAGTTTCCCTTCTTGTCAAATGGACGGTCTTCCGAGAGCTGAAGTGATTCAATGATCCAAGACAACAGCACTCAGACTTGGCCCGCTTCCAAAAACATTATCTGACACAAGACTGGGAAAACAAAAAGAGGCAAAGAGTAAAGCTAAAGAGAAGCTGGCACATACTTGAAGACAAAAATCTCTACAGCAGTATAACATTAGATCACAATCTTGTCCTAAAACACACTTCTGAAAAGGAGTGTTTGCAAGGTGTCATCTCAGCAAAAGTGCCAGGCAGATGAGAGGTCATAGGGCTAAAAATCTTTGAGAATAGCTACAATTACCTTCCACTTCCACATCTGATAGCTACCTTTCCCTGAGCAGACTTCAACCTTGAAATGCCCCACAGATGCAGACAAACAGCACAACAGCCACTAAAGCCCATCACTTCAGTGTACCTACATGATGGCAGCGTCAGCGTAGGCCTCCTCTGGCAGCAAACGTAGTGCCACAGTCCGTCTGAGGCCCCATCTGAACCGTTGCCAGGCCTAAGAGCTACTACAACCCTGCTACCAGCTCTTCCTGTACAATCCTGGGAGGTTACATATAAAACCATAGCTCAGACTATTCGAAGGTTCCTGTCAATTGTCCACACTGCTGGAGGTCTGTAACAGAGTGAAGCTCATGAGCTAAAGTTCCACAAAAAAAAAAGACTGCTTTTAACAAAATACTGAGTGTTCTTCTCCTGTAGCAGTGTCTCCAGTTCTTTATCCTTTGTGGTCTGAGGTCTTGATATTCAGATGGCACACCTTTAAAGATGACGCTGGAATGCCGGGTGTGGTTTCTCTTTGTGCCAGTTCTCCAATAGATTAGAATTGATGGAAACAAAGGAAGAGGAGAGGGAGGGATAGAAAATGGGAGGGAGGGATGAACATAAGAGTCAGCGAGAGAGGGAGGGAGAGAGAGCGAAAGAGCTGGAGATTGAGAGGGAGAATGAGAGCCAGGCAGAGATGAAGAGCGAGAAGAAAACACACTGACATAAAAGGATGAGAAAGAGACCAAAGTGTAGAGAGAGAGAGAGAGAGAGAGAGAGAGAGAGAGAGAGTTGTGTGCAGAATGTGGTAGGATTCTGTACCTGATGGGTTGGTCGGCCAGTTTGTACTTCCTGGATCCAATCTATTATTCATACACTGGATACAGAGAAGAACACAACGCTGCTGCTCTAAATATCATTACCAGTGTGTGCATGGGGATGTAGTGATGCAAAAACTCCATGGTTTTTCATTTCATATAAATGTATAATACTTAAATTATTCATTCAGATGAAAAGAAAGAGAACCAACCATAAAAGGTCAGTTCACCCAAGTTAGAAAAACATGTAATGCCTAGACCTACAAGACAGTTTGGATTTTATTAGCCTGACTGTTGAAATATCCTTCTATAAGATCTGAGACACTTTGAAATAACGACTGCTTATAACTTGCAAATTAACAGTTTATTAAACTTAATCAAGGATGATGATATTCTGTTTATTGGCATACATACACACAGACACAGCTATGGAGATCTTTTGCACTTTCAATGTGCATGACCCATAAATACCTACATTTTTAACCACTTCTAACAAGTGTGCAAAGTTCCATGGGTTTCTGAGCAGTTTTCATTTGTCCAAATATTAATAATTACAGTCATGTGGAAAGAGAGTTTTCACAGGACTCGTTGCAGTCCTGTAAAAAAAGTAAGTACACCCTTATTGCTTCCAATATGAGTTATGAGGGTAACTAGCAGCCCGGTGCTCTTAATCAAATGTACTTGATTAAGATACCAGTCAGTGTGACTACTTGTATAAAATCAGACGTTTCGGCAGTTTGCTGGTCTGGAGTGTTCAGCTGTGTGCTAACTCAGTGCTATAATGTTCCCGGGAGCGAGCCCAGCAAAGTCCCCCCAGTGTCAGAATGTGCAGTGCTCAGAGAAAGTGCAAAAACCCTAGCTCTCTAGAAGCCTTAGTAACAATATTACACGTTAAAATTTGCATCTGAACAAACCACAAGACTTCTGGAACAATGTCCTTTGGACGGACGAGAACAAAGTGGAGATGGTGGTCCATAAGGTACAGCACCACATTTGCAGAAAACCAAACACAGCTCATCAGTGCAAACAGCTCATATCAACTGTCAAGCATGGTGGTGCAGGGGTGATGATGTGGGCTTTTTTGTAGCTACTGGACCAGGGGACTTTGCGGTCACTCAGTTAACCACGAATTCCTCTGTACATCAAAGTGTACCAGAACCACATGTAAGGCCATCTGTCTAAAACCTAAAGCTTGGCACAAACAGATTCATGTAACAGGAAAAAGACTCACACACAGCAGCAGATCTACAACAGAACATGTGAAATATACTGTAAAAGAATCAAGGGGGTGCAATGACCCAATCAAAGTACAGCCCAATTGAAATAAAGTGGTGGGATCTTAGGAGAGCGGTGATTACATGAATGCATGCAAAACTGAAACAACATTGCAAAGAAGAGTGGGCCAGAATTCTTCCACAATGATGTAAGAGACTCAAAATCATACAGAAAGGAATTACTGCAATTTACTGCTGCTAAGTGTGGTTCTACAAGCCACTGAATTATGGGAACTACTTAGTTTTCCACAGGACTGCACAGAGTCCAGTGAAAACATTTTTTTTAAGGCAGTATAAATTGAGCATTTTTCAAACACTCAGTGCTTGGACTCTAAAACTAATGTTTGATGTACGACAATATTTATAAAGATCATGAACATGAGCTGAAAGTTTACAATAATGTCCAGATATTCCACATAGCAGCTACGATGTGCCTTTAGTTGCTCCCTTGTATTTTCCCCTAAGGGGTTGCCACAGTGAATGAATTCGCATTGGAAATTAGGCATAGGTTTTATGCCACATGCTCTTCCATACACAACCCTCCATGGTGAGAGGGGCTTCTGTCCCCACCTGGAATTGAACCAGGGACCTTTTGCTTTTAAGATGAACGTGTAAACTGCTACACTGGGGACACATTCTATAAAGCAACTATTAATCAATTAAAAATTATCATTTCGTTTTTTTAACAGTATATACTATAACAGCCTGGCGCCAAACAGATATTAAATTAACTCTGCATGTGCTATTAAAACAAATAAAAAATAGCATGCAGAAGCATTCTTTGTGGGCTGATACCCATATTGATTTTTAACACTAGAACATCAATGACATAGTAGCTCATCCCACTCACAAGCCATCACAATTCACAGGTTATTGTAATGTGTGAAGTACAGAAAGAAAGTGTTGAGTTTTATTGTCATAGGTTGGCTGTACTGCACAAACTAATGATAATTAAAATCCACTGAGAAGTCAAGTAGGCTCCCAAAAAGTTATATCCAAGACAAAAACCTAAGTTCTTGACCAGCCCTAACTCATCTTAAGACATTGTTATTCAGTAAATAAACATAATGACAGCATTTGTGTATAGATAGTGGAGGACCACACGCAAACACTCATTTTATGAACATTACAATCCAGACTGACACTCTCAGGAGCAGCGATTGCTAAGAAAACCAAAAAGTGCCTGTAATGTGACAAATTTGACATTGGCTATGAGGACAATTTGAGAGAAGACCCCTCAAGTGATCACTGTGAGCAAGTTTCAGTAAATTCTGAGGAACAATTAGGCTGGCTGTAGCTGAGAAGGTAGAGCAGGTCGCCTTCTAACCGGAAGGTTGGTGGTTTGATCCCCGGCTGATCCAGTGTAAATGCCTACGTGTTCAGCATAATGCTGAACCCCAACTTGCCCTTGATGCATGATAGTTAAATGTGGTTAAAGACATGGAATCAAGCGTTGTATGAATGTGTGTGTGAATCTGTGACTGAAGCATGTGGTAAAAAATGCTTTGAGTGTTCAGTTAGAGTAGAAAAGCTACCAGCCCCTTAAACACTCCAAGTAGTCATTTTTGTGAATTGTGGACAAACGGATGGATACAGCTGTTCTTTGGACAGATGAGCTAATTAAAACTGTTTTGCATGCACAGGCATGTACACAATTAGTACTGGGTGGACAAAAGCTATCCCCAAGTATAAAAAGGGAAGCCAGGTTTAAGAACTAAAAAGCCAAAGAAAAAGAATTCAGCAGGCAATTAGCTCAGACCAGTATACTCATAGTGACAAAAATGCGTTTTAAGACATTTCAAATAAGAGGTTGGGAGGTTGATCCAGAGTCTCAGAACCCTGAACCCCAAAACATGGTCCCTTCTTTAGTCTGATAGCAGCCTAGAGCTCAGGACCTGAGGATCTGAGCACTGTTTAGGGCTCATACATGACTAAAGGCAACATGGACTATGTTTGCAATGAAAACATACTTAGCTTAGTGATGTATTGTTGAAAGCTCATTTTGAAGCAGTTTTATCATCATTTTTGGAATCAAGAGACAATAATATCACCATGCGCTCTGGCACATTATATTAAATGGTAGTATTTCACTCTTTTTTTGACATTTTATTAAACTGATTACTGAGCAAACAATCAGCTGATTCATACTTGGTAAAAATAACCAGCAGCTGAAACCAGTTTGTAGTGTGAGGAAAGCTACATACCTCTGGGCCCTATTCTAGGAAACAGGTTCAACAGAGTCTTGATTAACCCTGAGTAAACTGAGTGTGGTTTCAAAAAGAATGATCAGAGTTAGTTCTATCAACTCAGACTTTGTTCACCCTGAGTTAAAATTAAGGGGGCACTTTAATCACATCACTCTGAATCTTGATGAACGAAATGGTCAAGTTAAAAACCGTAACTGGCAAAGGTGGTGTCAGCGACAGCCAAACTCATCAACTCTTTGAGGGCTCAGTTCAAAATTACACCAAAACATTAAAGTTGCAAATTGCTCAAATGTTTCCCTCAATAATCTGAGCAGCATAAATACAGTACCAGTCAAATACTTGTACAAACTTAGGAATGAGTTTTATGTTTTAAATGAAACTCAAGAAGTTTACTATAGAATACATTTTAAAGGACTCTTTGATGGTAAGCCATTTCTGATTTTTAAGGGAGTATTAAGATTGGCACACAAAGGCCCATTTTCAGCATCCAACACCCCTGTGTTCCAGGGATTTAAACAGTGATGGTACAGTAACATACAGTAAATGTTTAAAAGGAACTGACAGCTGTCTTACTGTCCACAGAGTCAGAAGGATAGAGCCTGTAAATTTTACTCTGAGCTGGTAATAAATCAGCGATGTAAACACTGTCTCTGTTCTTACATTGACGACTCACTGATTATAAAAGTGCCCATGTTAAGTACAAATATCGTAAAGTAATGTCTAACTGGGATTTAAATGTTTATAAAAATGCAAACTTGTGCAGATTAATGCACTCCACCATCTTCTTTGATTGAGACTTTATGAATGAGGAAACGTAATCGAGTGTCAATCAGCTGGTTCAGAGGAAGAGTTTGCTGAAGAAAGCTGCCAGTGAGCAGGTTAGGTTCACAGTGCCTGTTAACAACGGTAGCTTGACTCAATTTAAGTTAACCCTCTTTCTGGAATAAAAAACCCAGAGTTCCCCCTCAATTCGGGGTTAAACTCAGAACCTTAGCATAACCTGTTTACAGAAATAGGTACCTGAAATTATCACATCAATGTCTTTTTCTCTGGTTCTACAAAAACAGAATCAAGTTGAGCCTCCAACTATTTTTGGCTCAAGCGTCTGCGACAGCACCATTGTCCCATTAAAATGAATGCAGTAAGTACCTTTTTTAAAATCAACCATCACTCTTCGCTATTGAGCAGTCTAATAAGAGCTGGACACAAAACACAAAAGAAGAAGAAGAAGAGAAAAGAAGGTGACATGAGGACAAAGAGACAGACTGTCAGTCTGTCAGGATGATTGAAATGACTGGGCAGGGTCACTGTCCCTTGTTTTACCCTCTGAACCATCTTTTTTTAAAAAGTAGAAGAGAAACAAGCTGTCATCAAACCTGTCAACCACCCGTGTTTATACAAGCGAGGAGCTGATGCTGTCAACTGCCAACAGGTCAAGGTGTTTCTGTAAAGTATGTGCCTGCAGTGGATCAGCATTCATTCGGCACAGTCCTCCATAAACATGTCCATCCGTCACGCTGTTAGGCACCAACATGCTAAAATGCACACAGGGGTTATAAATAATACACGAAGCTCAGAGCCTCTGCTTGGGTAGACACTTTGATCCACGGCGCCTTACGGTATCATGCGGGCCTTTGTTTTTAGCATGCTCCAGGGGGAACTGAAGCCAGTAACGCAACACACTCGCACCTAAAAGACGCAATCCCAGACAGACTCTCCTGGAAAAACGTAAAGGAAATTCTAACTGTCTTCACAGGGTCAAAGTCTGTAAGACCAATGTCCACATCTCGCCTTATTTAGACGTCCTGGTAGAAAGCTCAGACAGTAAGATTACAGGGACACATTTTTACCAGACAGAATCCTCCTGCAGCATCATATAGATCATGATGTCATCCTCAAACATCTGTTGTTGGGTAAAGTGACAGAATATAGAGCAAGAACTTGTGACAGGCTAGAGGCCATGCAGGGAAAGAAAATGACACTAGTTCTATAAAAGTACATTACCCTATTAAATATTATTACATTTAGGCCAAAGGACATAACCCAGCTGTTGGCCTGTATTTACCAATCCTCACAAAATCCACCTTGGAAAAAAGTACAACCTCCTCCTTTGTACAAGTTAATCTTTGACTAAAATCACTTCCAAAGTATGTTTATTTTGTACACCAAACACAGGAGAATAATACTGTACAAATAGCTTCTGCTTCTACAAAATCAACTTTGTTAGACCTCCATCTGAGCCAATTCCAAGGACATAAAGCAGAACTAATGGTGCTGTATCGAAGTCCATTTGTGTAGGTATTTGGCTACAAAGAGTGAAGGACTGTAGGCATGCAACCTATTGAGACGTACTTGCATTTAGTGCCCCAAAAAATTAACAGCACATAAATAAGTAGCCCAGCTGTGAGGTGCTATGGTTAGATATAAAGTGATCAGGCCTAACATTATGACCACTGACAGGAAAAGTGAGTAACACTGAATATCTCTCCATCATGGCACCTGTTAGTGGGTGGGATATATTAGACAGCAAGAGAACAGTTTGTCCTCAAAGTTAATGTGTTAGAAGTAGTAAAAATGGGCAAGCATAAGGATTTGAGCAAGTCTGACAAGGGCCAAACTGTGACGGCCACACGACTGGGTCAAAGCATCTCCAAAAATGCAGCTCTTGTGGGGTGGTCCAAGTCTGCAGTGGTCAGTATCTATATCAAAAGGCAGTGAACCAGCGACAGGGTCATGGCAGCCAAGGTTCACTGATGTACATGGGGCAGCAAAAGGGGAAGCAACACAATATTAGGCAGGTGGTCATAATGTTATGTGTGATTGGTATAACAAGTTGACTTAAGCAGTAAAGGGAGCAACAGCAGAGTTCACCAAGAAGAGCATCAGCAGGGGACAGGTTCTATTGTTTTTAGCACTTTGTTACACCACAAAGAAGCTTTTGGTTGCGTAATCATTTCTGTCCTCTTTGTGACAGGAGCTAAACTAAAAAGGACCAAACAGGAACCAGAACGTCAATGCCGTAGGAGCCGATCCGCCTCACGATCCATCACAGTTCACAGGTCATCGTAATGTGTAAAGTACAGAAAGAACGTAATAAGTTTTCCTGTCATTTGTTGGCTGTATTGCACAAACTAATGGGAATTAAAAGCCACTGAGCAGTCAAGGATTCTCACCAACAGTCATATCCGGGGCACCAGCCCAAGTTCTTTCACCAAATGAAAGTATTTGAGTTCAAGAGTATTACAACTACACGTTCAGCAGGTACAATGGCCATAAAGCCTGAAAATGTGTCAATACATCAGCATGTCACAGCATTGATATCAATACTGATGTTAGTATAATGGTGACAGGAAGGTCCCAATCACAGCTTCCTAATGTGGGAGTCAAGCAATAGGGAAACCACATTGATGATCGTGATTTTACTGGCCATGATCATCTAACACAGGTTACACATGCCATGTCTGGCAAAGTGATAATTTAACCCTTACGCAACATTACTATCTCTAAAATCTAAAAGAGAACCATGACAAATCTGTCAGCACAAAATCAAGAGCAAATACAGCAACAGCAAAAGTGGAAAGTTGCAAATTGACCTTCAAGTTTTCTACTCATAAAATCTGGAAATTGTACTAATCATGCCAGCGAACCAGGTTACTGCCCTATCAGAATCCGAACCCCATGATATGCCTATGCCAAAGCCCTAGTTCTCAACCAACCCTAGCCTAGATCGAGAAGTTATGCCCCATCAGGTTATCACTGTGTGCAAGTTTCAGTAAATGCTGAACACCACTCTAGGAAGAGTAGCAATTCTTGTGAACGGTCAACGTTTGGAGGAACGGACCCAAGACAAGTTGTTTTTGACATTTCCCCCTGGTGACTGTACAGGCACAGACTCCAAAGCTCTGCATAGGATCTTTGCACATACATGCCGGTCAGGTACTCTATTTTTGACAAAAGAAGGGGGATGTCACTCCAAATCCTTATTGTAAAATTAAAATGCACTGGATTACCTTTGTGCAATTTTTTAGTGTACAGGGTTTATGTTTAGAAAGGACATGCTTTATCTACAAAGCTTAAACTTAATTAACAACTCAAGTGCAAACTTAAGTCTAAAACCATTATGTATGTCGAGATAATGTCTAATATTGTGGCCCCCAGTTTGACTATATTCTACGTTAGCTACCAGCACTGCTTTGGTGGAAATGCGAAGTCACTCATTCCGGGAATTGGAAAGAATGCAGGTTTAAGGTGCTTCCAAAGGGGCTTCAGTTGTGTTAATAGAGGTGGAGGCATATTAATACAGTATTATATCAGGCAATATTGTATAAATACAGGCACACAAAATATCAATATCTTATTCTAAAAATTAAAAATATCAACTGAGTGTTTTTTAGTACTGCAATAATAAAATCAATTGTTTTTCAGTCCACCCCTGTACATTTTCAAATTCTTCAGCTGCTGAAGGGGCTGTAGACCTTTTGTTGTACAAGCTGCACTGTTGAAAATGCATGTAATGGTACTGTGTACTACACACGTTCGCATTCAGTTAAGTTCGACTAGATTCTAGAGTGTACTACTTTTTTTCATTTATTACAGGTTTTAATTATAGTGTTCATTGGTCTCACTGCTTGACAATCCCATTTTGCAGCAGTAAAAGTAAAAGTGAGGAACAGATGGAGAAATTATTTTATTAGACAAAACAGATATTGACAAAGTTTACCTTTGAAAAAGGTAGTAAATTACAATATATCTCAGTTTATTTTATTGTAATATATCACAAAATGTTTAAAATCACAATAATACTGTTAAATATGATAATAGATATTGTGGGATCTTTGACTCCCATCTTTACCAGTTACATCCATTGTTTTACAATATCCAGCTTCGCATAAGGTAGAGCACATCTGCAGCTCTCCTACACATTATCCAAATGCAGGCTTAATTAAGAGAATTATTAGGAACTACATAACTCTTGTGACAGTTGGGAATGTGCCTGCCTAATGGTCGTCTGTTTCCCTCTTGAGCTTCCTGCTGAAGTCAGTGTCTTCAGGAAAGGAAAGTGAAATGGTTCTCCAAGGGTCTGATTAAAGACTATCAATAACCATTACAATAGATGGCTAAGGAAAATGGGTTGCCTGGCACACAGGCCTCCTTCAAATTCTCTACCTGGCAATTCAGCTCTTATTAATTTTTCTCTTTCCCTTTCTCTGTCCAGCCCCTTACTTCTGTCAACCTCATTCATGATTTCAGCACTTTAAAGCAGTCTTGCCATGATTAACTTCACTGGAAGTGCACTAAGTAGAAAGTTAAAAGCTCATACGCGCACTTCATAATATCACTAAACAAAACCTTGAAAGTCCTTGCATTTGATGGCAAAGTCTTAAGGAAAATCATGTCCTCCTTTCAAAGTTAAGAGACCATAGTGAAATCTCCAGTCTTCATGTTGCTGATTAAAAAGGGGAGAGTCCTTAAGGACACCTATTCATTTTTAAAGAATACTCATTCTTTTGAAATGTTCAGGTTCCAAACAACTTGGGCCACTGGAAATTTGCTAAATAATTTACAATTTAAGAACTCAACTTGTGACTGTCTTAAAATGGTATGGGATTTCACCTTGATTGGATCTATTCAAGGTCAAGCTTTAAAAAAAGCTGTTGCTCCTTGTTTTAGGGAAGTGACTTAAAAGGACAGGATTTAGCCTGATTACACATAGTCTGATTCACACAGGATTAGTATCGTTACAGGACCTCTGACTTGATCAAAGCAAGCACATTAATTAACATGTTAATTTCCAATAAAATCCTATTAAAGACAGACTTGCAGGAGATTAAAGTAGCTGTGGGTCCAGGGTGAACTGAGCCGTCTCCATCTGTTTTTGTGTCTGTCTCCAACTCATTCAGCATGTGTTAGGTGTTGGTGGGATTATTTTGGGGCTCATGGGAGTCAGGATGTCTAGTGGGGCAACAGTATAATGACATCCATACATCTGCGCAGCTCCACATCTCGGCAACTGCTGGAAATCCAACTCCAACCCACTGCCCTGTCCCAATATCTGGGTGACACAGCAGGATGATCATATGTCAGAGTGACACAACCTTCAAACATGTACTTATTATAGTTTCAGTTCTGCCCAGCAACAAGTGGAATGGTTTATTAGATGGCTTTGAAGATTTGAGGTAAACACTGGGGCATTCACTTGGGTTTGAAGGGAGAGCGGGGGGTCAGATTGAGCACACATTAGATAATCAATTCTTCATCAATGATGGGATCAAAAGTATCTAGACCGCAGGAATCTGTTAATTAGTTAAGCAACTGAGCTGTCAGTACTGGATTAAATGCCACAGACTTGTCCGTTAGGGTCTCCCAAATGTGGAGGTAACCTGTTTATCTTTGTTTAAACCTAACCTAGTTTATACGGGTGGGGGGAAAGATACAGCATAGTATTGTGATTGATACAGGGATACCAAATATGGATATCTTATTATATAAACTGCCACTGCAAACTGAACATTTATTTTACTGAAATAATTAAAATCAGTTGATTTCAGTCCACTTATGCAGTCTGTGCGCATTCTCACATTCATTTGTTGAAGGAGCTGCATGACTTCTGTCGTACCAGTTCAAAATACAAGCAATAGTATAGTAGTCCAGTTCATGTTTCTGTTCAGTTCAATTGGATTAGACCGTAATGCAAACAGTTCAGTTGGGCAGGTTTTAATGATTAAGTGCTGTCAGTCTGTCTGCGTGAGAGTTCCATTTTGTAGGAATGAAAATGACTGAAATGAGGGGAACAACCCAGAACTTTATCTTATTAGATAAGACCGATAAGGCAGATATTGCACTTGAAAAGGGTGACAAATCCATATATATCAAAACATGGCAATGCTTGGTGTAACACAAAATCGCTAAAATCACAGTAATATGTTGTGACTTAAGTATCGTGATATCATATTGGGTTCGTGATGAGACACACCTCTACTAGCTTAGAGAATTATACCATAAACAAACCTAATGGCAGAATGTATGTATAGATGGCAGAGAAGGACAAGCAAACCCTCATGTTATGAATATCACAATCAATACCAGTATTCTTAGGAGTAGGAAGTCTTAAGAACATAGAAAAGTCCTTGTAAAACGACAAATAAGAACTTAACCTTGGCTGAAGACCTATAAGACCTACTAAGTGCGAGTTTTATCAAATTCTGTAAATTGTAGGAGAAGTAGGCATTCTTATGAATTGTCTACGGATGGAAGAACAGACACTCATCGGTCCTTCAGCCAGATGAGCTAAAAAGTTTACTGAGTCAAATCAATTTCTTTGCTTCTTCGCAGAACCTAACAGACTGATATCCCATCTTGAAGCCTTGAGTGGAGCTTTTTGGTCATTGTCATCTTGGTGGTTTGAAACCAAATATGCCTTTGACTGAGTAATCCAGCCTCATATAGTAACAACCTGTCAATCACAAGCTGGTCCCACCTTTAAAAATTCCCTCCTCTGTCGTCGTCCTTGATTCCTCACTGAAACCATAACCTAAAAATTAAGATCATGATGTGTTTCATTAAGACTTGAACCTAGCATTGGTGACCATAAACTCATCAGAAAAATGTTCACCAAGGACAAAGATCAAGTGAGTGAGTCATTTTTGACCCCATAGACCTATTACAAATTGACTTCTTTTTGCAGTCATAGGTGTCACCCCCCTGCTGGCCAATGGAAAGAATGCAGGTTTAAGGAACTTCCACTTCACATTCTTTTCCACTTCGAACCTGAAGGCTAAGCTCAACTTTCATACACGTCACTACACAACTTCTAAAGACTCAAGAATTCATACACTCTGGAATAACGGGACTCTGTGGAGCTATAGGTCAAAACGGCAGTTTTAATCATGTTTTTTTAAACTGCTTACACACACCTCAAAACAGTTGCAATCATGGGTGTACGTCCTTGACCAATCAATGAGAATGCATTAGCAGAGCGCTAAGGTTTCACGGGTAAAACTGCCTTCCCTGTGAGAAAGACTAAAGGACATAACTGTTTATTTCAATCTGGACATAACACTAAAAGTTTCATTAACTAACGTTAGCCATTTAGCTCAATTTACTTCTATTCGTTGAGGACTATCTCATGAGTGCCCTCTGCTGTGCCCCTGGCTGAACTGCAGCCAATTTTTGTGGAATTGGGGTTAACAGGTCAGGATATCAATTCAGAAATAATGGTGCAAAAAGCGATATCTTTTATGCAGCAGGTTTAATTCAAATGGCTCTAATCTAAAAACAAAGAATGAGAAACCTATTTGTTTTCTTTATGACCCCTATAGAGTTGCCATGCACAGATAAAAGCAAAAAGGGCTTCCTGGTATATTCTTGTAAACCTGCTACCCCTACCTCACCCAAGAGAATTTTTTTAGACACACAAAGCCAATACTGCCATGAATTATATATTACTGCATGACTCATCATTAGCTCACTAGGCTAACAGCAGCAACAACCAAAAAAAATAAATAAATAAAAAAAAAAAGCAGAGGATGATATAGTTCAGACCAGAGTGTGAAAAATACAAAACCACACAGCAACAAAGAGAAGCACTGCACTTAGATGTAGCTTTCCAACACCCCTTTTACTGCATAACCTTCATTGTAAAAGAGAAAAGTAAATGATAAGACAGAAATGAAACAAGAAGCACAGCACAGGAGGGGGCAGTTGTACACAAATCTGCCTCATCAGCTTCTCCGGCAGAATGAGTCTCAGATCATTCACAATTGCAGTGAATGCTCAATAAAGTGTGAAAAGACTCATTTTGTCAGCATTAATTTACAAGAGACGGCACAGGATTGTTTTAGAGAGAGAGATGAGAGAGTTCCATGGGTAAATAATTAGTCATCAAAAATATCTCAATAAAATACGTTTTCGATGACTGTCTCAAGCTTATGGAGTTTGACACAAAGGTATGGTCAGTGGCATCTTATGTGTAGGAACATTGGGTTTGCCATCTGTGAGCTGGACTTTGGAAGTGAGGCTTTAGCGTTGTTTGAGTGCTGTAATTTGCCATTTGTACGGAGGAAGATATCAAGGCAAGATAGCGCATGAAGTAGTTGTTTAATTATTTGTGCCCATTTTAAGATTAGTCTAAACAATTTCTGAGATCCTCATGATTGGTATTTAGGATATGATTAATGAGCCCCAGTTAATGACATGGATTTTGTCAGGGCAAGAAATCTTTACGTTCCATGCTGGAAGATTAAAGCACAACTAACTTGTGGGAAAGTAATGATGTGCAGAAGATCTGGCACATACCATATAATGGGTCATTAACCAGAGACCATAGGATGGAAACATACGAGTGTAACTAAAGCCTTGTGGTGTCTGTGGATGTTTTACCCATCTCAGCTGAAAGATGATGACAGTCAAAATTACAGCTTGGTCACTGGCTTTTTAACTCAAGTGTTTTGTTTACTTCCTCGTGAGTTTTGGCAAAGTTGAGGAGGTTTTGGGTTCGGTAAGGGTTTTCTGCATTCATTATGGTTTTTCCACTGAGCTGGTCCTGTACTCAAAAACATCCCTAGTTGTGTTTTCCAAGTATCATCCATATTCAAAAGTCTAGAATATGGATAGATACTCCACCTATACACTCACCAGTAACTTCATTAGTACCGGGCTGGACCCCCTATTGCCTTCAGAACTGCTTTATTTCTTCGTGGCATAGATTCAATCAATAAAAATGATTGCCTCTCACTGCGGCCTGGAAGTTTATTCAGGCAGGCAACTCCACTACAAAAAGCAGAGTACACAAAATGTCATGGAAAAGAAAAATGCATAACAGAGCTAGAGTTTTGTCCTTACGTCTGAAAACAGAGACGCAATCTGAAGTGTTCATAAACAACAGCACATGCTGCCCGGATGGATGAAAACACAGCAGAGATGTGTACCACTGCATTTGGAGCAGTGACTGGGAGATCAAACGGTGATTCAGAAGGTCTGACCGAGTAAAACACTACAGATTGCATCTCTCATTAAAATGTGATTCTTTGCTCCTGCTTGTTAGAGTGGGGTGGCTCCCCAGATTAAACCCTGTCAGCCCACAGTGAGAGCTTTCTAACAAATGGTGACATGACCAGGTAGTGCTGATCATGTTTATTGATTGACTGCTGTGTCCCTATGTTTACCAGTTTAACGCACAGTGGCGTGTAGCACAATGGCACGAGGTGAGTTCACAGTTCAGCCTTTTGTAAGTAAATTATTCAAGTTAATGAATCTTTGCAGCCCTAACACTGCAATCAGAAAGGGATGGACGTGGTCAAGAACAATTGGTACTAAGGGGCCCAGAATGTGCTAAGAAATATCCCCACACCATGACACCACCACCATCCTGGACTGTTGATGCAAGGCAGGATGGATCCATGCTTCCATGCCATTTACACCACATTCCGACTCCACCACCTGCATCAGAAATCAAGACCCAGGTGAGGCAATGTATTCATACACCTATATTTGGTGAGCCTGCATGAGCTGTATCCTCAGTTTCCTATTCTCAGCTTACAGGAGTGACGCCCAGTGTGATCTTATGGTCATTTGCTTCAAGGTTCAACATATTGTTGATTCAGAGATGCTCTTCTGTATACTCTGGCTGTAGTGAGAGGTTATTTAAATTACTGCTGCTACCAGCATGAAACACTTTGGCCATTCTCTTCTGACCTCTGGCATCAATAAGGCATTTTTGTCCAGAGCTACTGGATATTTTCTCTTTTTCAGATCATTCTCTATAAACGCTAGAGATGCTGTGTGGATCCCAGCAGATCAGCAATCAACAGTGGTACCAACAACCATGCAACATTAAGTCATTAAGATCAACTTTCTTTCCTATTCTGACGCTTTGTTTGAAGTTCAGCAATTAGCTTATTAGAAGTTTGTATTACTGAGCGGCTGAGCAGGTATACCTAATGCAATGGTCGGTGAGTAAGTGTCTAGAATCTAGACAAAGTATGCAATGTTTTGTATTAGTTAAAAGGTCAATTAACTGGTTGCCCATATATTGCGGATGAGGATTACAGTGGCAATTCTAAATTATAAGAATGTTTGTCCACCAAAGGGAAATGACAAGTTTATTTTTACTCTCCACAATGTTCCACTTATAGTACGTATCTTGGTTGCCTTTTGAAAGGAAAATATAGCAAGCTGGTTGTGTATGGTAGCATTACCAGATTTCCCAAACATCAAAACTGACCTCAGGCGATACCATTACACCTTACTGATGTATTAATCATCTTTATTGTCACTGGAACAAGGCAGATCATGAACATATACTTTTTATAAACATGGGCATAGATTCAAGGTCTCAAAGTGAAGTTTAAACTCTTCATTCTAGTGGCCAACAGGGGGTGAACTCCTTGAGCTGGAAGAAAGAAATCTGATTTTATAGACAACTCTGGCTCTGGCTGTGAGCACAGCAGCCCCACCTGTGACCTGTTTAAACCAGTTTGCGAAGGGCAACCAATAGATGAAAGTTGGAGTAAAGGGAGGAAGGGAGCTTAAATGATTTGCTTCTGACAGTGGTTGAATGGATGAATAGAGAGGCTGCACCAAGGCCCAGTATAAGGTAATTAAGAATTATTTTGAACTGTTAATCATGCAAAGCTACTCTAGCAGAATCCAAGAATGATAGTGCGGAGCTGAGAATGAGCAGAAAGTGTTGCCTTTAATGGATACTTCTCTTGTGATTTCCACTCAGGTTAGTTGTTCTTCTGTTTTTAGTGTGTTTGTGTATAATTACCAGAACTCTGAAAGCCTGTCACTGCGCTGGCATTTGTATACTTACGACTACATTGTTCACACTTGAATGGCCTGCTGGAGAAATCTACACACGTCACACCCAACTGACAATTTGTGCCGTGGCTCACATGTACAATTAAACTTGTTTCTCTTTAAAAGATCGGGACACCATGGCAACTGTGGTCACTCTTCCTTCCAGCCTTTCTACACTGTTGCTACATGACAACTAGAGCGGAGCTTAGCCAATGAAATTGCAAGGCGGCTCTGTAGCCAATCGGGTTTCTTCAGAGGCCTCGCTTCCGGCTGACATGTGTCTGAGGCTCGTGGGACAGAATGGTCAGACACACGAACACACACTTTTAGCACACATCATTACTAAGTCAAGGCAGTGGTGGAATACATTTACTTATGACAGTTCATTTAACTAAATGACACTGAGTGAGGATGAACTGTCCCCACCTTTTCTCTCCCTGCCACCTCAAGAGTAATGGCTGCTGTTAAGCAATGAGCTAATGTTTTACTGGGAGATGAACGCGCTTTATTGCACCCACAGAAGATATTAAATATAATTAGGAACCGCAGCAGTCAAACAGTGTTTGGTTATTTTTTAGCTTGATATATGACTCAAAATTGCAGAATCCAAATCTCAGGTAATTCCTTTGGATTTCTAAGTCCTGTCCAATCATTCAAAATGAAAGACAACACAGATTCACACAAAACATCATAAAACAAGCAAGCAGACCAGCACAACCCCCCCCTCCCTTCCACATTCTGGTCAGGTTGACTACTCACTCCTGAGGATGATTTGAGCGCGGCTGATCTTTTGCCGCTCCTGAGGCAATCGGTGAACTCTTGCTGCAGCCGGCATGTCTGCGAATACGTCTGTGACGGAGGCCCTAAACACTCCTTGTTTTAACAAACCAGTGGGAGCAGCAGTCAGAAAATATACAAGTAAGCTGGTGAACCTCTGGCTGCTCAGATCCTTCTTTAAACTTTCTCTGCTCCTCTTTCTTAAACCTGCTCTCTCCTACTATTACTGAACACACAACTTTTCCTCTTTCACTTACTTCTTTGCCTCTTTCTCTCTTATTACTTTTCCCTTCAACCTCCAAGTATCTCTTTGCTCGAGTCCAGCTGTGCAGTCGTCTGCCAACCTGTGTTTTGATTCCAGAGACCATGAGCTCATCGAGAAATAGAAGAGTGGGGTAGTCTGTGGTGGTGGGGGTCCTCTGATGCAAGCGTGGTCACGCGCTGTCACATTAAAACACATGCCAGACTGATGTGGTGCATGGTTGCTGGGGGCAGCGGACCCCGAAATATTTACTCATCGCTCTCACCCGTGACCTGCAAAAACAAACTCCTTCTGGCCAGGGGTTGGTGGGACACAGGCTGTTTCTATGGGATGAGGGATGCAGTCCCTTAGTGTGTCTCTCAGGTTTCAGCCCCTCCTCCTCAACAAAGGTTTCACAGGATCTCTACTGCTGGCAGCAACAGTAGAGACTCAAAATAAATGATCATTCCTACTTAGGAACTTTTTGCATGCCTCTGTGGAGATAAGCTTTTGCCAAGTCTGACCATCGCTGTTCAGACAAACAGACCAGAGACTCACGCACAGTTTCTCTGGCAAGGCTGCATGAACACTTTCATCCCAATACTGTTCGCTCAATTAATTTGAGTCAATGTTGAGTTAAAAGGAGGAGCCAAATGCAGACCATTTAGGAGGGATGAAAGAATAAAATCCTCGCTCAAATCAAAAACCTTACTGGTGCAGGATTAAAAAGGAGGTAGACAACAGGTGGATAAACACAGTCCAGTTAAGAGGTAGGCTCTGAGAAAAGGTGGATAACTACAGTCTAGTTAAGAGGTAGGCCCAAAGCTCTGGAAACACAGACAGAACACACAGAATAAATACAGCTGACAAGGGTAAGGAATAGGTTTGTAATGTGAAGAGAAAAATCTCACAAGGCTTAAAAGCAACACAGTCGCTGAAGCCAAAGCAGCAGTCAGCTTATGCATGATCGGATAAGTGTTGTATAGTATGTATAGTATGAAGTGTTGTAACTAAGTGTGTGCCAAATGCTTTGAGTGGTCAATAAAGCAGAAAAAGCTTTGTATAAACCATAACTTCAATGACAAAGTAGCTCATCCGGTTTATAATCCATCACAATTCACAGGTTACTGTAATGTGTACACAAAGAAAGCAGGAAGTTCTCTTGTCACTGATTGGCTGTATTGCACAAACCAATGAGAATTAAATTCCAAAGACAAGGGGGCTCACCAGTCATATCCAGGTCAGTGGCTCTAGTTCTTGATTAGCCCTAACCTAGCTTAAGACATAATTATACTATAAATAAATGTAAGGATGACATTTATGTATAGATGGAAGAGGGTCACACACAAACACTCATTTCACGAACAATACATTCCAGATCAATACTCTAAGGAGTAGTGATAGGACTAGTACTTGTATAGCGCTTTTCTACTCTAACTGAGCACTCAGAGCGCTTTTTACTACAAGCCTCATTTACCCAGTCACACACACACATTGATACAGCGCTTTATTCTATGCCTTTAAGCACATTTAACTCTCATGCACACATTTTGATTGGATACATTAGGTGCAATTTGGGCTTCCGTGTCTTGCCCAAGCACACTCGGGCATGTAGACTGGAACAGGAATCAAACCATCAACTTTCTGCTAACAATATGACCTGCTCTAACTCATGAGCCACAGTAGCCCCTAAATCCTTGTGAAAATGGAATAGTGCCCATAAAAACCAAATATGACCTTGAGCACAAATTTGGTCAAGACCCTTCAGGTGATCATTGTATGCAAGTTTTGCTAAAATCTGACCGACACTAGGAGGAGTAGTGGGTTGAGTAGTTGTAGTTGTGAATTATGAATCGACAGGTGATTGGAACCACACTATCACATTAGGTCATCAGTCGTTTGGCCAGATCTTTAAAAAAGAAGAAACAATATTAATGCAATCAGTTGCCTGAGTTTTTTCAGTTTTGTTACAGTACTTGCTTTAGAAATTAAAGAAATCAAGGCACAGATTCAGACCTACAGATCTAAATATTTACCTGCAGGAGGAGGAGCACACGAGGCAGTCATGCCATCAGTCACACTCCTCTTACAGCCTTTTTAACACAGAGCTGTTCTAAGCAGTGAGTAGCTGGCACACAGGTCAGGCCAGGACAGTGCTGTTTTTCTGACCCTTTATTCAACAAGGCAATGTTAAAAAAAAAAAAAAACTTCTGGGAAGAGGAGCAGGGGGATGAATCATCCATCAACTCACTTCTACATTTTCGTCCTCGTGTCCACCTTCATGTCTGCAACTCTCTGCTCTGACTACCCCCCCGCCCCACCGCCCATTACCCTGCCTGAACCTGACAGGAGCAGATTACCAGCCAGACCACAACAAAGACAGACGCCGGGTGGGTCTGTGACCCATCCCTCCCTCTCCTGATCCCGGCCTTACATCCTGCTCTATTTTGGCCTTTTTAGGAGAAAAGAAGTAACGCAGATAAACAAAGTGTGCAGTGGCTGCGCCTCAACTTGTCCATGTGTGAGCTCACTTTTAAAACAGAGTCAGAAGAACAGAATCCAGTGAGGACACACAGCTGGTTTCAGTGACGTAAGATGGTGACAGAACTGTTCGTGGTATTTGCAAAAGTGATCCACAGTAAGTGCACATGCCTACTCTATACAACCCATCAAAGTGATAAGTGTTTGACTTAATTTTAAGTCTTTATCAAAGCGCACACTTTCCACATGGCAGCAGTGGACCATGTCCATTCGTCTCCCTCAGATGGAAACTATTCTGTGCTTTGTTCACTGTCTTACTCACGCATTCCTCACACATGCCTTAGATAAATGCGCGCACACAGCTCACACAATACACTCACCTGCATATGTGGGAATTTCTTAAATAACTAAAATAAAGGCTATTCTATTCTAAAAGTGATGACATTCAGCTGGTTTTCAATGTAAAGCAAACAGCAGCAACATAAAGACTGACTTCTTTCCTTCATCTGAAATAATCAAAAAGTGCTTGCCTGGCTATCTGGGTCAAAGTGAACTTCAAAAGACGGACATCAAAGAATTTCATGATCTGAAGAAACATTTATGGGAGTAAGAAATCAGTTTTATCTGTGATATAGCTGAGCATGGGGTTTTCTTGATCTTTTTGTTGCACTTGTAGAGCATCACTTCATTAGAAACACAGTGGAGGGTACACAGAGGAAAGGAACTGACTCATGGAGGGCTAAAGCTATCCTTACATGTGTTCTGCATGTGCTAAGATGCTTGGATCCACTGTCAGGGATGTTTTATAAAGGGTTTAACGCAGGAATCCTTGCTGTAGCTAAAGAAAGGCACCTGTAATGTTCATCATATCATTTGTTCTATATGTTTGGGTTTCTAGTCAAGTTTTCTGTACACTTACAGTGGCTTGCAAAAGTATTGACCTCCTTTGGCATTCTTCCTAACTTTTGTGTCACAAATTGTAATATAAACAGATTTTTTTTTTATTTTTACACAAAATAGTCCAAATTGGCAAAGTGAAAAGAAAGAACATTTTAAAAAATATCTTAGAAATAAAAAAAACAAAAAGTGGTGCATGCATATGTATTCATGCCTCCGAAGTCAGCACTTTGTAGAGCCATCTTTTACTTTAATTTTAGCTCCAAGTGTCTTAGGTTATGTCTCTATGAGCTTGGCAAATCTAGCCACTGGGATTTTTGCCCACTGTTGAAAGCTGGATGGGTTCTGCTGGTGTCACAGCTTGTTAGTTGGATTAATGCCAGGACTAGGCCATTCCAACACATATAAATGTTTCCCTTTAAACCACTTCAGTGTTGCTTTAAGGTAAAGTCTGTTGGGCTTTTTACACCCGAGCCTCCCGGCTCATCAGGCCGGAGCTTGTCCCGGTTTCTGTAGTGTGAAGCGACTTTGGAGTTAGACTCCTCATGGATTGAATGCTAGTCCATCGCAGGTTACCTTCCTAGTATTTACTGGTACCCAATTTTTACTGCTGAGTGGACAGAGGCACACTTGCGGTTGAGACCTTGCACAAGGATCTTGGCACAGTGGGGATCTGACCGGGATTCCAACTTGCAACCTCTCGGTCATGAGCTCGGCACCTTAACCATTACATCACTGTAAGTAACATGCGATGGACTAGTGTAGTTTAACTCCTAAATTGCTTCACGCTACAGAAACTGGGATAAGCTCCAGCCTGATAAGTCAGTAGGCTTGGGCGTAAAAGCCCAACAATGTTGCTTTAGCAGTATCCTTTGAGTTTTCCAGGGATATGGGACTAGAACAGAGGTTCACCATCCAGCAGGACAATGACCCCAACAGGTTTTCCTCAAAAATTTCCCTGTATTTAGCACCATCTATCACTCCTTCAATTATGACCAGTTTCCCAGTTCCTGCCCATGAAAAACATCCCCACTGCATGACACTGCCACCACCATGCTTCACTGTGGGGATGGTGTTCTTTTAAAGAGATGAGAGATGTTGGGTTGGTGGCAGATATAGGGTTTCCCTTGATGGCCCAAATGTTCAATTTTAGTCCCATCTGACCAGAAGACCTTTTTCTATATGTCTGGGGAGTCTCACACATGCCTTTTGGTGAACTCTAAATGTGCCCTTATTTTTTTCTGTAAGCAATGGCTTTCATCTGGCCACTCTTCCATAAAGCCCAGCTCTGTTGAGTGTACAGCTTATAGCAGTCCTATGGACAGATGCAGCAGTCTCTGCTGTGGAGCTTTCCAGCATCTTCCGGGTTACTTTTGGTCTCTTTGTTGCCTCTCTGACATTTCCACAACTTTGTCCCTGACCTGTTTGGAGAGCTTCTTGGCCTTCATGGTATGGCTTGCTTGGTGTTGGTGCTGCCTCTTAATTAGTGGAGTTGTAGAACCTGGGGTCTTTCAGGACAGGTGACACTTATCACCTGTGTGTAATCCAATTATGTGAGTAATACATATGCACGCACCACTTTTCCGTTTTTAATTTATTACATTTTTTTTATTTCACCTTACCAATTCGGGCTATTTTATGTTACATTTTTGTGTATAAAAACTATTTCAATTACAGGTTCTAATGTAAAAAAAAACAACAACAAAAAAAACTACCAAGGGAGGGTGAATACTTTCCAAGCCATTGTGGACTGGCCACTTTTAGCTAACCTCTATCTACAGAGTCATTCTCAGGTTACAATCCCCTCTTTCGTGAAAGATCAGACATCAAAAAAGCGTACAAATTAGTTGTGCCATTTTTTCTTTGAACTCAAACTGAAGGAGCCTGCAGTGAATTAGATAAGAGGTCTTAACGTGATGCAACTTCTGTATGGAATTGAAATCATTGGTGCTTTATCTGCCTGCCTTCCCAAATGGAGTATTTTAGATCCTAATGTGCAGCCATTATAAATTTAACCAATCCAGCACAGTCAGTCAATCTCAGCCTGCAATCCTTGCACATCACATGATCTCTATTCCAGCACTGGTGCTAGGCTGCAACATGCAAAGCCACTGAGGAAAAAAAAAGCTACGTGGAGTAGTTCATCTGTCCTACCATCTATCACAATTCACAGGTTATTGTAATGTGTGAAGTACACAAAGAAAGTGATACATTTTCTTGTCATTTGTTGGCTACATCGCACAAACTAATGAGAATTAAAATTTACTGAGAAGTCAAGGAGGCTCATAAATAGTAATAACCAGGACAAATTCATTTCATTCACCAAAGAAAGTGTGTGAGTTCAGGAGTATTACGACTACATGGTCAGTAGTAACCATAGCCATAAAAAGGATGAAAATATGTGAATATCAGCATGTCATAGCACTCACCATTTTGCTGATGTTAGAATAATGGTAATAGGAAGGCCACTACCATGCCTTCCTGATACAGGACTGAACCAATAAGGCCACTGGATCAATGATCCTCAGCGTGTAACAGGGTACGAGCAGTATGCAACATTTGTGGTGAGGCAATATTTCAAACCATCATAGCACCATCAGCAGTAGATTTACCATCTAAAAGAAGAGAACCAGCAAAAATCTGCCAACATGATAGAAACAGTGAGAAATGAACATTACAAAATGAGATTCAAGTTTTCCACTTGTAAAAGCGGGAAGTTATGCTGATAATCTTGCCAAACTGGGCTACTGCCCTATCATTGTCCAGCAGAACCCGATGCTATGCCAAAACCTAGGCCTTTATTAATCCCCGGGGTGAAATTGCTTAAAGTATTCTGATTTACAAGCCTTAACCTAGTTCACAGCACTATTATGCCCTAAATCAATCAAATAATGCAATTTTTGTATTTCTGAACGTTACAACTCAGCTTAATACTCTTAGGAGGAGTGATTCTTGAGAAAATGGAGAAGTCCCTGTAAAATGACAAATGTGAACTTAGGTAAAGACCTATTAGGAGATCACTCTGTGCACGTTTCACTAAATTCTGATCAATACTCTTGGTCAGGGGTCCCTGACCAGTGGCTCCAGAGCTCCACGCAGCTCTTTTGCCCATCTCTAGCAGCTCCCCGTGGCTTTGCCCAAACCCCCCCCCCCCCCCCCCCCAAACAAAAAAAAAAACAACAACAACCACAACA
>VUQH01052903.1:0-19433 GCA_015106775.1 Etroplus canarensis | reverse complement strand
TTTTTGTGGTTTTTTTTTTTTTGTGGGGTGTGTGTGTGTGTGTGTGTGTGTGTGTGTGTGTGTGTGTGTGTGTGTGTGTGTGTGTGTGTATGTGTATATATATATATGTATATATATATATATATACACACACAAATTTGGGGGCACAAAATGAAGTTTAAATATATCTGGGGGCTGATAAAGAAGATTAAATATATCACCTTCATGTGTCAAAGTTTAAAGTAGCATAAATACTCTAAATTTAGCAATACTATATACACAATATATAGGGTAAGGCAAGTAAAAATAGTCCAGCTGTCATAGTGAGGAAATATAAAGTTTGATCACCACAGGTATGAATGAGTTTCTGTGGCATCATGTGTTGGACCGTGGTGAAAAATGGAAGTACAAAAGAAAAAGGTTTCTCTCTCTGGCTTTTCAGGTCCAATCGATCAATAGCGGGAATATAAATTTAGTAAAATAAATGAATAAATAATAAAATTACTATCTTCTTCTTGTTCTCCCGTTAGGGGACACCACATCATCTGCCCTAATCTCACCCTATCTCTTGCATCCTCTTCCCTCACACCAACCTTCTGCATGTCCTCTTTCACTACATCCAAGAACCTTCGCTGTGGTTTTCCTCTTCTCCTCCTGCCTGACAGCTCCGTCTTAAACACCCTTTGTCCAGTATATCTAATATCCCTCCTCTGAAACATCCCAGCCTTGCCTCTCTGACTTTATCTCCAAACATCTCAACCTGAGCTGTCCCTCTAATGTACTCATTTCTAATCCTGTCCATCATGCTCACTCCCAGCGAAAATCTCAACATCTTAAATTCTGCCACCTCCAGCTCTGCCTCCTGTCTTTTTGCCAGTGCCACCGTCTCCAAACCATACATCATAGCAGGTCTCACTACTGCCTTGTAGACCTTCCCTTTCACTCTTGCTGCTATCCTTCTGTCACAAAGCACCCCTGACACTTGTCTCCACTCACTCCACCATGCCTGCACTCTTCTTCACCTCTCTTCTGCTGTAGTTAACAATCTCTGTATTGAACCTCCTTTACATCTTCCAGTTATTCTTTATAGCTGTAAATTATTTTTGAATTACTGATTCAAGAGGGCTAAGTCCTGTTTGTGTCTGCTTGTGTGTCTACTTCTTCATAGCTTAAAATAATCCATAGATTCTCACAGTAATACTGTTTCACATAAGCTTAACCCTACCATTGTTGGCTCAAAAGGTCAGCCTGAAAATAACAAGTACTAAAACAAGATTATGTCAACAGCTTCCCTAAGTCAGACCTGTCCTCAACACAAGTGAACATAGACCTAAAGGACCTAGACATGAAAGAGATCAAATCTGATAGGCAGAGAGAGCGACCACCACAACGCCTTTACAGATCTACCCTCATTGATTCCACTGAATAAGGCTCTCATTATGGACACATTCAGTGCAGAATGTGCCCATGTGACAGCTGCAGGGTCTCTGCCTGCTGACACATAAGCTTGTTAAATGCCAGTGAGAGAGCCTCTCTATTGACAAAGACTCCCTATTACACACAGATAACTGCAGTTTGTGTGTCTGTGTGTAATTGTGCATTTCACATAGCATCAAAGTGAATGAACTGGGCAAAGATTCAACATCTTCTTCATCTCCAAGCATGTATAAGGATGCATCTGTGGCCCAAGTTGACTATTTATGGGTTTATATGAGTGCTGCACCATTCAAATTTATTGTCATGAGAAAAAAAAATTAAAAATCAGGGTAAATTGCAGCGCAACCATATGTTGAAATTGGCTCACAGAGTTTGCAGTTTCAAGACTGTGTGACATACAAGCACAATTCTAACATGGAAAATACAGGTCTTAACAAATGTATTAGACTATCACCTAAGGTAAGGTTTATGCTGCCCTAAATTAACAGCATTGGTAATTACCAAAATCTTTTTTTTTGCTTCTGTAATGGTTAATACACCAGTATATAGAAGATCTTTAACCAAAATTATATTTTTAATGCTAAAATATAATTATTATTGTTATCCATGAATTTTCAAATTTACTGTTTTATAAAAAAAAAAGAAAAAATATTAAGATTAAGATGTCAAATAATAATTATGTACTTGTATTCCTGAATAGAAAAAACAATTTTAGTGGCCAAATGTTATGCTTGATCAATTTCTGATGTCTCAGAGAAGTATGAAATTCCTCCTTCCTGTTCAAAATGGTAAAACACAGAGAACCCACTGAAAAGGAAAGAGTCTGCATTAAAGCACTTCATGATGCTGTATGGTCTTTCTCGTTTTTATGACAGGTGGTCTAATAAATTTGTTAAGCTCTGTATGTGAAAAGTGGCTGGAGTATAATTGATGCAACATTGGTAGCTGGCATACATCTTATGGGGAAGTTGAGACAAGCTTTAATAAGCTTTAATCACTTCAACAGTTCTTATCCACATTACAGTCAACCACATAGGGAAGGCCAAGCCACCTTTGCCCAAGAGAAGTGCATACAGCAAGCATACTGTTGTGTTAATACAACCACAATTCCTTAAAGTTTGTGAAGCTGCTTAAAGTTAAAATAAAAACACTAAAACTTTCTGCAAATCTCATAAACCAGTATTTTATTCACAAAGGAACATAAAATACATATTGAATGTTCAAAGTGAGACATTTTACCATTTCATGAAAAATACTAGCTCATTTTGAATTTGATGGCAGCAACACATCTCAAAAAAGTTGGAACAAGAGTAACAAAAGTCATGACAGCAACACATTTGGACAAGGGCAGTAAAAGGCTGGAAAAGTAAGGGGTACTAAAAAGAAATAGCTGGGAGAACAGGCTGCAGCTAATTAAGTTAATTGGCAACAGTCCAGTAATGTGACTACTATGCATCAAGATTCTGAGAATCTGGAGACTCTGCGCTCAAGGGACACACTGAAAACCAATATCGGATGCTGGTTATTTTCAGGTCCTCAGGCAGAATTTCACTGCAAACAGGCATGATTCTGTAATGAAAATCATTGCATGGGCTCAGGAACACTTCCAGAAATCACTGACTGTGAATACAGTTGGCCATGCCATCCACAAATGCAGGTTAAAGTTCCATTATGCAAAGAAGAAGCCATATGTGAAATGCTGCTGTCTTCTCTGGGTCAAAGCTCATTTAAAATGGTCTGAGGCAATGTGGAAAACCGTTCTGTAGTCAGACAATTTGAAATTTGAAAATCTTTTTGGAAATTGTGGATGTTGCCTGGACTAAATAGGAGAGAAAACATCCAGCTTTTTATCACCACTCAGTTCAAAAACTCATTTCTCATGGTATTTCTGATGGTATGGTGTTTCATTCGTGCCTATGGTACTGGCAACTTGCACATCTGAAAAGGCACCATCAACGCTGCAAGGTATATACAGGTTTTAGAGCAACATGTGCTCCCTCCAGACATCTTTTTCAGCAAAGGCCTTGCTATCTCAGCAAGACAATGCTAAAGTGCATACTGCAGCTATTACAACAGCATGGCTTCATAGTAGAATAGTCCAGGACTGGTCTGCCTCCAGTCCAGACCTTTTCACAATTGAAAACACTTGATGCATCATGAACGCAAAATATGACAAAGGCCTAGGACTGCTGAGCAACTGGAATCCTATATTAGACAAGAATGGGACTATATTCTTCTGCCGAATATCCAGCAGCTGATCTCCCCAGTTCCTAGTTGTGAACAGACTGTTGTTAAAAGAAGAGGGGATGCTGCACAGTGGTAAACATGGCCCTGTCCCAACTTTTTTGAGCTGTGTTGCTGCCATCAAATTCAAGATAAGCACATATTTTTTAATGAAAAAATATTTGACATGTTTTCTATGTTGTTTTGTGAATAAAATATTGGTTTATGAGATTTGCAAATTATTGCATTGAGTTTTTATTTATATTTTACACAGTGTCCCAAACTTTTTGAAACTGAGGTGAGCATAATACTGTAATGCTGTACCTCGTGAGGCGCTGTGAATGAGAACATTTACTAAATGCTTAGGGTTAAATATTGAAAGAAACTGAATCAAAGATGGCTGGAAACCCCGATACTTAGCTTTTTAAAGTTTTAGAAGTCAGTATCTATAGCTACTGCTATAAAGTCTCATAATATGTCCCTGGGATAGCCAAGAGTAGGGTCTCAAAATCTGTGAATAATGTAATGTCTGTTTCGAATCTAGTGAGCAACCTCCTACAGTGACTGCAGCAATATTATAAGCTGTTTTTGTTTAGACACCAAACCTTTGTGTTTCCTACACTAGAGTTTAGCTCTGTGCTCTTTCTCAGTGCTTTCCACCATGACATTGATTCAGGCAATTGAGCTCTATATCTTAATGGACAATAGCTCCCTGAGGTGAGCACACAAAAGGGAATCATGGTTAAATATATTGACTTCTCACACTTCTGGACACTGCAATTGCCCTCTGGAGGGTGACAGAAAGAAAGGTTGACTCCAAATGCCTCACTGTCTAGATTTCTAATCAATCACTGCATTTTACTTGGAAGGGCATCTGCAGAGATGAGTGGATATTGATCACAATTATTGTTTGTTATATTTTCTGATTGGTGCTACCCTTTCAGTATATATTCAGCCATAAAATGCCTTTTTTTTGGCCTTTTCCAAAGAGCATTCAACATTGAGAAGAAACTTGGAGGGAAACTTGAACAAACAGCACCAGTATTACTAAAGTAACTGCCTATGACTATAAAAATGAAACAACTTACATGAGTTCATGAATTCTGAAGGCAATATATGACTTACAGACTGACAGAAACTAACAGATCGGAATTTAATGCGTTGTATGTAATCCAATTCATGTTTATATGCCAGCCATAGCATACACACAGATGCACATAGAAACATGCATTTCAGCAGCTCTGTACAATACACCAGCTTTCATTGTTTTATTTTAGTATGTATTTATATGTTTTCTGTATGTTAAAGGCATTTACCACTCACCTGCAGGTAATGACATGTCCGTGATGACTTGAGGTCCGTGTGCATCATGGGTTTCTCTAAATTAAGCGATGACTTCCTGTAGGCCTCCTTGGCCTGGCTGACTGTTAGCGTCGACCAGGAGCTCCTCTTCATGAATTTGCCCTCGGGTCCCATGGCCATACTCTCACAGGCTGAGCACTTGACATCATTGTTACTCTTTGAGGTCTTGAGTGACAGGTCCCCAAAGTGGTGACTGTGCATGGAATCTGGGTGGTAGTGGCTGACATGTTCCCCGTGGTGCCGTGACATGACACTGGGTGTGCGATAGGTGCTGTCACTATCCAGGTTGTCATCTGAGCTCCACCAGCCACCAGATCGGTGCTTACGTTCTTTGCTCTTGCTCCTCTTGCTACCATGTTTGGTGGAGTGGTGGCCATGATGGTGATAACTCCCTACTCCTCCTCCACCTCCTATAATGTCACCTTTTGTGCCATTCATCTTGGATGATCCCTCTAGGGAGTGGGACTTGGTGAAGAGCTTTTGGACAGAATGAACAAGGTGTCGAATGCGGCCAGGACTCTCACTGCGTTGCTCAGTGGTGGTGGAGGTGCGTTGGTATTGTAGAGTGTGGAAGCCGTCGCGGTGTAGTGGCAGTTGTTTCTCAAACTGGTCTAGTAGGTTAGCAGGAAGGCGGTTGCTCTTGGTGCCGGCATGGTGGGAAGAGGCGGCTGCTGCAGCTGCAGCAGCAGCAACAGCTGGGGAGGTGGCAGAGGCTGTGATGGCAGCGCAGTCGTCCCGTGTGGCTGAATCATAATACTGAGAGCTATAGTGCATTCTAGGGAAGGTACTGCTGGAGATGTGGTCAGATGCAGCAGCTGGGGGCATCATGACAGGGGACATCATCATGCAGTCAGAGTGGATGGAGCTGCGTGGTGAGTAGCGGTGGTGAAAGTCCATGGGGCAGCTCTCTGTGGGGCTGAGCAGGTAGGATGAGTGGCGGGAGTCAGAGCCATGGTGAGTGTGGATGTCATGGACATGAGGGTCATAGTCCAAGCCATGGGGTAAAGGAATCTGATGCTGGGAGCGGCTGCCCGATAAGCCCTTCATGTTCCTGGATGGAGGGAGGCGTCTGCCTTCATTGAACTTTCGAGACAGGGACCAAGATGAAATCTTCTGGTCTGTTTCAAAGAAGTGGAAAAACAAGATAAAGACATAAGATTCAGTCAGACTGTGAGATAACAGTGCTTTAAAAATCTTTGAGAAATTATCATTTGCAGTCAAATTTCCCCAGAAAAAAAAAAAAATTTGTTTGCAATTCTTCTTACATGTGACAATATAATGGACTAATAACCTCACGGTATACTTTTCGCATCCATCCTACATTTTTAATGACAACATTCAGATACTGGCATTTACATAAGTGTATGTAAATATTTCATCTTTTGAGTTTATACCAATTCTAGTAGAGGTGGGAATCACCAGAGACCCAATGGTACAGTATTATCACAATACTTTACTTATTTTGATTTTATATATTTGCAGTATTGCAACATACATATTGCAATGTGTCAATGTTTTTCGGTCCCAAAGATTAACTTTATCTTATTAGATAAAGCCAGTGTTGATAAAGTTTTCAGTCTGTTCTTCTGACTTCAGTTGTTGCTATTGCTTCAGAAAGACTGACTGATTAACAAGGCCATTAAAACCTTTCAGAAATGGCAAAATTATTTGTATAAGTCTAACCCAACTTAACTGAATTCAAAACTGTGTGGACTACCATATTATTACATATATTTTGAACAGTGCAACTTGCACAACAAAAGTAGTGCATGCCTTTGAGCAACTGAAGAATCTTAAAATAGATGTAGACTATGTAGGTGCACTGGAAAAGCAATTGATTCTAATATTCTCGCAGTAAAAAGTTCAGTATGTACTTTAATACTTTAATAATAAGATATTTGTATGTGGCATTCCGGTATTGATACAAAGTTGACACACAAAATATTGTGAGGTGCTGTATTGATTTTTCTCCCACCCCTAGTATCTAGTTCACTATATACCAAGACACCCTTAATGTGACACTCTTGCAAAGGACAGACCATGATAGATGAGATGTTTTACATTGTTGTAGTACACATACAAACATAATTTTCTACAACTGAAGCTAACCTAAGTTAACCTTGCTAAAGAATGGTTTTGCTCATGTGTTAAATTTATTTTCATGTCAAAATAACAGAGGACAAAACAACATTGAGGGTTTGAAATTTAGCAATACAGAATTTACTTGTGACATATATTTTGTCATAGTTTACTGATTATCTTCTTCAAGGTATTGTGACTTCGATACTTTTTATAAGTTATTTTATTTTACATCATGAAGGTAGGTGTCCGCAAAAAAGTTTCACTTTTGCCTGGGTCAATAAAGATAAAACTTTACTGGAGAAAAATGCAGAAAGGGAAGGAGTATTTATTGTGCATAACTTGTCATTAGTTTGATTTGAAAAATCAATAAAATATGGGTAGAAAACCATAGTTTAAACATATTGTTCATTACCAGCAGAAACAAGCTGTCAAAATAAAAATGATTGTTTTATGGAGCAACTGATACACTGCTCCATCAAAAACTTTATTAGTGAAGAAGACTGTATGAAATTGACATAAGTTCCTACCAGATATTTCTTACCTCACAGTACGGGATAAAGGCACCATCAAAATGATTTTATCTTAATTGTGAAGAACCCCATTATTATCATCAGTTTGCTCTTTAAAAACAAGATCAATTTGCTTCATTTCACCCAATATAATGCTCGCCTGTAAAAGAAAATCAGGTTCCTAAACCCATCCCACAGCATTCCTGCAAGAGCTTGGACTGATTCTATCAACAAACTGAGCTAACTCATCTAAAATCTGGGATAAAAGTATTATTTCTCAAGCCCTGCGGTGGAGAACTATTTGTTGTTAGCTGTGAACCTAATTATTTTGGAAGAGATGTGCACTTCTTTGGGCAGTGATCACAAAGAGGAGCAAATTCTTCTATACTTCAGAGAGACTTTTAAATGAGAAAATTTGGTAGCTTCTGTATGTGGGGTTAAGAAGTACAGCATAACCTTCTAAATTACTTTGCTCTGTCAGTCTATGGAACATGCTTCATGTTGTTCCAGCTTCCACAAGTTTTTCTCTAATATGGTCATACTGTATAATGTTGAATGTATATGTGCAGATTCAGCTCTTTAATTATACTATTCAGCATCTAATATGTTCAGGAAATAACAATTATGATAGAAATTCAAAGAAATATAAAATACCGTTCCATTTATTCCAATCACAGTAATACTATGGTGGTATAATTAGGGTTGGGTGACACAGTAGTGTAGTGGTTAGCACTGTTGCCTCACCACTAGAAGGTTCTTCTCACTGATAAAGACATGTTTGTTAGATTAAGTGGTGAATCTGATTTGTGTGAACAGGTGTGGATGTGAGCATGAGTGGATGCCTTTCTCTCTGTGTTAGCCCTATGATAGACTGGCAACCTGTCTGAGGTATACCACCCTCGTTCAATGTCAGCTGGGATAGGCTCTAGCCTCCCCATGACCCTGAACTAGATAAGTGGTTAAAAGAATGGGTGGATGAATGGTAAATATTGGTCAAAACACCAAAGGAGTTGAGCTGAATTATTGTTTTTATTAGTTGTCTTATGCTGCAGCTCAAATTGCCATGAGATGGTATGAGCCATGATTGGAATAACAATAACTGGAATTGATATGCAAATTCTTCATAAGAACTATGAGTCCATTTGGCTGCTGGGTGGCACTGTAATTAAGACCCTAACAAATGCAGTGTACAATGGCCAAGAACCAGACAATGGCAACCTAATCTGTCTATATTAAAAACAAGGCTGTTACCACAAATAAATAACTAAATTAAAAAGGTGGTTTTGGTTATTTCACTACTATCATTGGTGAAATAATACAATCTCAGAAATAGGTCCAGAGTTCAAACATGAAGTCTGTATAGGAAGTATTTACTTAGATATGATGTTACCTCTTGTTTGCTGGTTTTCTCACTATTCTGTGACAGACACAATATTTAGAACACATAAAACTTCTGTGCAGCTATTTCTAAAGTACATCATCTGTTCCAATGTTGGTAAGGATAGAAAAAAATTTATGGCATGAGAAAATATACACATGAAGTTGACTTAATCCAGAGTATGCAATCGTACATAAGTTTGGAGATGGGGCACATGATTTAAAAGTCGCATGTATAAATGTAGGAAGAGGTAGAGTTAACCATCACTCCTTTAACCCCCCATTATCCCAGCTGACCTGATAGCGGTGCTACAAAAATCAAAAATAGAAAAAGGGACAAAAGAAGCTGAGATGGTAGACCAGGTTGTCCAAGGTTTTATGTTCAGTGCTTTAACAGTGTCCACTGAACCACCGGTTGCTCCATATGGCAGGTGAATGAGAAAATATATAAGCTAAGCTTTGTAGAAAGCATTGTAGATTTGTAGATTTAAAGAAGCTATATAAGTGCTGGCCGTTTACACTCATAGTGGAATCAAACTAGGGACCATTTGTTTGTCATAAAAATGTGGAAACCACTACACTACTGCATCATCATTAGCTAAAGGGATTTTGCTCAGCCTGAATCCTGCAGCTTTAATTTTGTCTGATTGAGCTACTAACTGAGGCTTTAACCTCAAATTGTCTCTGCAGCTCTATTTTCAAACTGTGTTGTCTCTAAACATGAACACCAAATACAGAATCTGAGGATCTCTTCCAGTGATAAAAGTTTGAGGACATATTGTTTGCATGCTGCACAGAAGTTAATATAATTAGTATCTGTGAGCTGCTGTGAGTAAAAAGGATTAGTTCTGAATCTGGGAAGTACTACGCCACTGGGTTATGAAACCCAGAAACCAGTAATTAATATGGAGTAGTTTGCAAAATATCCAATTTCTGTCTTCAACTTTAATTTGGAAATTTATTAAAGTTTGCACAGCTGCTATTTGGTACATTAGCAAGAAAATTGCTTTGTTGATTTTAGTGATAAACTCTTGAGTTTGGAAAGGGATATTTTTAAAAAATAAAAGGAAATAAATTGTACAATATTAAAATGTTGTGCTAAAGTGGAATCATCAAGTGCTCTAACAAGTTATTAGCTACTTACAGGGCCTTGTGAAAGTATTCATACCTTTTGAACGTTTCCATATTTTGTTGCCAGTTTTGGACATCTAGAGATTGGCCATTCTTCTTTTCAAAATGGCTCAAGCTCAGTCAGATTGGACAGAGAGCATCTGTGAACAGCAATTTTCAAGTCTTGCCACAGAACACTTTGAAAATTGCTGTTCACAGACTCTCTCCACTGTACTTATATCCAAACATGATGCTACAGTTGTCCTGTAATCCCATAAAAGGTAATTTATTATTTTCTTTTATACATTTTATTCTCATTTATCATAGATTTTTCACACTCAAATGCATTATCAATATTTACAATTCCATTTCTGTCCCTCTTTCACATCTTGATCTTTACTTTTTTTGTTTTTGGTCTATTAAGTTAAAAAAAGAGAGCCTGGAGAGGTGGAGGTATGCACAAGAGAGAAGAGGAATTAAAGTTATTATAAGTAATACTGAATACATGTGTGTGAATGGGTTTGGAGGTGGTGGCACTGACATAAAAACAGGAGGTGGAGCTGGAGGTGGCAGAGTTGAAGCTGCTAACATTTTTACAGGGGGTGACCAGGATGGACAGAATTCTAAATGAGTACATTAGAAGGACAGCTCAAGGTGAGTAGTTTAAAAACAAAGTCAGAGAGGCAAGGTTGAGGTGGTTGGACATGTGCCAAGGAGGGATATTGGATATATGGGACAAAAGATGCTAAAGATGGAGGTGCCATTCAGGAGGACAAGAACCACAGAGAAGGTTCATAGATGTAATGAAGGAAGACACAAAGCGGTTTGATTTGACACAAGGGGATGCAAAGGATGGGCTGAGATGGAGACAGATGATCTGTTGTGGTGACCTATAAAAGAGGCAGCCAAAAGAAGAAGATCTACCAAGTTACAAGAAGGCATCTTAAACATACAAAAATTTTTCAACAAAAAGTATAATGTTACTATTACTCAATATCCTTCTTCAGCCTACCTTCCTGAATAACAATTACAGCCTTTATCTTATATGTGATTTTAAAACTGTAAGGTAAACAGGGAGGCGATGTTGAAGTGCACTGAGTGCATGCAAGTCCCTTGTAATTAATTACTTTGAGTTCTCTGCAGCAGGAAACCCCAGTCTGGAACAGTGCACATCGTCTTACATAACATTTGGGATCTCTGATCGCACTCACTATTTCAAAGGAGCCAGAAATAAAATGCACAGTTGTCATGGCAACCACTGCTGAAAAACCCAGGAACTGTAATAGGATTTTCAAGGTTGTTTGGGGTGTATCCCAGTCTCAAAAGGAGGGGGAAAATGTAGTGTAATACACACTCTTGATTCGTGATGCTATGACTTCATTTGCCATATCAGATATAATGTTCAGTGTTCTATCACAAGTTGTGCTGGAATTAGTAAATTTCAATCAATCAATCAGAATACTTTATTAAAAACATTTATTTCACATAAATGATGAATTTGAGTGCACACTTCAAGACAAAAACTATCTCAGGTTCAATGGCATATTTGAGTATCACTTCAACTGCACTTCACAATAAGGTTTTCAGGACTCAAATGTCTCTCATGCAGGGATACCCAGACATGCATGACCTTTAAAATGTACAAGCTGTGCAAAAAATCAGTTTTAAATTTCCATTTATTAAAATCCACCTTTGGGATTAAGTTCTGTTGTGGTGAGGGTTTTTTCCAACAACTTCGTTTAAACATTGGTTTAAACATTGCTTTGCAGAGTAAATGAATTAAAAAAAAAAAAAAAAAGTGTGCTTTTAACTTGCTCTAAATATTTGTTTAATTAGAGCTGAATATATTACAGTAAAACACTACTATTTATTTGTGTGTGTAATCAGTCATGTAATTTTCACATCATTTTCTGCCTGTGTTTTGGCATACAGTAGGTGGTACATTTTTGGTTAATTTAGACACATTCTGTATGTGACTGTAGAAAGCAGCAGATGTGGTGCTGTAAAACATTCATGGAATTATTCTATAGTGGATAAAAGCACCATCCTTCCCTGGCTCTCATTTTCCCCATCCTAGCTCTCTTTTGTCTCCTCAAGTCCCTTCTTACTGTAACTATCTCACAAATTCACTACACTGAAGTTGATTGCATTGATTGCATGCTGAGGCACCAACATGTCAATATGTATCCACTGGAAAGCACTGCCATATACAGTATAATGTAGGCAAGCTTGTACTGATTTGGTCATGAAAAATTATATGTTCACATACTTTCAAAAACATGCAAAATGTGGAATTCGCCTAAGCAAAGCATGCATCAAGATACAGTTTAAAAGCAGTTTTGCTTAAATGGTGAAGTCTGCACCAGATAAAAAAAATATGCGTGTTCCTTACTTTATTGTAATCAAGAACGGTAACTTTAAATAGCCCTCTTTTGTATTTCATCACTTTCATGTATATACTGTTACAGTGGAAACTGGTAGTATTAGGCATGATCAAAGTTTCAGTAAATGAGGTCAGTGTCTTCTTCTTTTGGCTGTTCCTGCTAGGGACTGCCACAGCGGATTATCTGTCTCTATCTCACACTATCCCTTGCATCCTCTTCTGTCATATCAACCTGCTGTGGTCTTGCCCTTTTTCACCTGTCTGGCACCTCCATCTTCAAATTCTTTTGTCTAGTATATCCACTACCCCTCCTCTGCACATTTATAAACCATCTCAACCTTGCCTCTCTGACTTTGTCTCCAAACCGCTCAACCTGTGCTGTTCCTCTGGTGTACTCATTTCTAACGCTGTCCATCCTGGTCACTCTTAGCAAAAATCTCAGCATCTTCAACTCTGCCACCTCCAGCTCCACCTCCTTTTACAATGCCACCATCTCCAAACCATAAATAGACTGGTACTTATATTGCACTTTTCTACTCTAACTGAGTACTTTTTTACTACAAAAAAAGCACTTTATTCTTTGCCTTAAGTGCATTTAACTACCACACACACATTCACACTCCAAAGGATGCATCGGGAGCAATTTGGAGTTGAGTGTCTTGCCCACTGACACTTCAGCATGTAGACTGGAGAAGTCAGGGATTGAACTGCCAACCTTCATGTTGAAAGACAACCCGCCCCACCTCCTGAGCCATAGCTGCCCCCAAACCATACATCATAGCAGGTCTCACTACTGCCTTGTAAACCTTCCCTTTCACTCTTGCTGCTATCCTTCTGTCACAAAGCACCCCTGACACTCGTCTCCACTCACTCCACCTAGCCTGCACTCTCGTCTTCACCTCTTTTGTGCACTGTCTGCTGCTTTGGATGGTTGACCCTAGGCATTTAAACTCATCCACCAGCAATACCTCTCTCCTTGCATCTTCACCTCTCCACCTCCTCCTCCCTTTCTCTCATTCACACACATGTATTCTGTCTTGTTTATAACTTTAATTCCTCTTCTCTCCAATGCATACCTCCACCTGTCTAGGTTCTCCTCCACCTGTTCCCAACTCTCACTACAGAACACAATATCATCTGCAAACATCATAGTCCATGGAGACTCCTGCCTGACCTCATCTGTCAACCTGTCCATCACCACTGCAAAAAAGAAGGGACTCAGAACTGATCCCTGATGTAATCCCACCCCACCTTCAATCCATCTGTCACTCCTACTGCACACCTCACCACTGTCTCACTGTCCTCATACATCTCTTGCTTCACCCTCACATACTTTTTGCCACTCCTGACTTCCTCATACAATACTACAGTTCCTCTCTTGGCACCCTAACATATGCTCTCTCTAGACCAACAAAGACACAATGCAACTCCTTCTGACTTCCTCTGTACTTCTCCATCAGCACTCTCAAAGTAAACATTGCATCTGTTGTACTCTTTCTGGGCATGAAGCCATACTGCTGCTCACTGATTGTCACCTCTCTTCTTAACCTAGCGTCAAAAACTCTTTTCCATAACTTCACGATATGGCTCATCAACTTGATTCCTCTGTAGCTGCTACAATTCAGTTAAACTCAATTCAGTTTTATTTATATAGCACTAACTCACAACAAAAGTCGCCTCAATGCACTTTACACTGTAAGGTAAAGACCCTACAGTATTAGAGAGAAAACCCCAACAATCAGACTATCCCCTATGATCAAGTATTTGGCAACTGTGGGAAATAAGAACTCCCTTTTAACAGGAAGAGACCTCTGGCAGAACCAGGTTCAGGGTGGGGCAGCCATCTTCCTCAACTGGTTGAGGTGAGGAGAAAGAGAAGAGAGAAAGGAGAACAAAGAGAGACACAGACTACGGGAGAGAGAAGACAAAATTTAATGACATGCAGCAGTAACACTCTGAGCATGTTGTGCTCTATTGGGAAAATAGAGTACAAAAAAGTCTTTAAGACAGGATCAGGCCTGATTGTTCAAGACTTTGTATGTGAGCAGAAGGATTTTAAAATCAATTCAAAAGCTCGCACATTGCCCTTATTCTTGAAAATTGGTACCAGTGCACTTCTTCTCTATTCCTCGGGCATTCCACTCAGTTCTCTTCACGCCTACCCTCTTTCCTCTTTACTAATACTCTGCACTTCCTCATTCACTGTCTTTCCTCCATCTGTCCTCCTCTCTTGTTTTCCTGATTCATCAGCTTCTCAAAGTACTCTTTCCATCTAGTCAATACACTCTTTTTACTCGTTAGTACATTTCCATCTCTATTCTTAATCACCCTAACCTGCCGCACATCCTTTCTAACTCGATCTCCCCATCCAGCCAATCAATATGTCCTCTCCTTCCTTAGTTTCCAGTCACTCATGCGACTCACTATAAGCCTTTTCCTTTGTCTTTGCCACTTCTCTCTTTGCTATGCTCCTAGACTCCCAGTACTCACGCTTGCCTTTTTCATCTCCCTGATTATCCCACTTTTTCTTTGACAACCTCTTCCTTTAAATACGGTCCTGCACTTCCTCATTTCACCACCAAGTCTCCTTGTCGTCTTTCCCCTGTCCAGAGGACATACCAAATACCTTCTTAGCCATTTCCCTCACCACCTCAGCTGTACATTCCCAGTCATCTGGTAACTTGTCACTACCACCCAGAGCCTGTCTCAAATGCTCCTTGAACTCTGTACATCATTCTTCCTTCCTCAACTTCCACCATTTAATCCTTGGCTCTGCCTTCACTTGCTTCCTCTTCTTGCTTTCCAAAGTCATCCCACAGACCACCATATGATGCTGCCTAGCTACATTTTCCCCTAACACCACCTTGCAGTCTCCTACCTCTTTCAGGTTGCACCTCCTGTATAAGATGGAGTCCACCTGTGTGCACCTTCCTCCACTCCTATAGGTCATTCTATGTCCCTCCCACTTCTTGAAATATGTGTTCACTACATATTCGCCATTTCCATCCTTTTACAAAATCCACTACCATCTGTCCTTTCACATTCCTCTCCTTAACACCACACCTACAACAACTACCACCGCTACAGCCTACCCAGCAAACATTTTGACTAAATTGCTGTTGGCTGGAGGTTATTTTGTTGACATCTAGTCATGGTTAAAAAATAGTTTTAACATGAAAGTTGAACCACTAATAGTTGTATATGTCTCTATCCCGGTTCTTCCCTCAACAGCACTGGCATGAAGAAAAGAAAAAAACATAACTGAAATCTTGTCGTGTATAACATTGAATATAGTGCTGAATTAAATGCAGTATTGGGTTCGTCTGAACTTTGTAGGCCACAGTATAATAGAATTTACTGTATTTCCATGGTACTGATGCATGTTATAGTGTCAGTCTCCTGTTTTTACCAGTTAGAATGAGACAAATTAAGCAATAATGCATCACTACATGGCAACATGAATATCATGAAATTTGAAGTACACATTCAGAAGCTACAAAACATCTGTTTGCTCCCAGAGTAAACTGCCAAACTAATCTGCATTTTCCTTCTACAATCACCCCAGGATTCTGATTACATAAACTCTCTTGAGGTGGTTTGATTACTCCATAATCAGCTGTTTAGAGACTAATCTTTCAACCTAGATTAGACTATCCAGTGATCAACTAATTCATTTGAAGTGGAGTCGATTCATAAATCAGTTTCCTGAGTTAAGCAGAATGACGAAAATAAAGTATCAAGAAGTCATTAGTGTTTTCACTTTAGCAATCAATAATTAAGCAGTGGTAAATTAGAACTTCAGAGTAATAATGAATACAAATAAATTGCCATTACTTTTCCATGGATGCACAGGTACATCCATGGTCAGTTTTCTAAAGTTCAGTACAAAATACAGTATTATTAGAACTAAATAAAACTTTATGGCACCTTGCTTATTGAGACAATAATATCAAAGTTAAAAAAAAACAACTGGACACATCCAAAATGCTTTTAAAGGTTCTTAATCAAGAACACAAACTAAAGAAAGGACATATACTGCACTAATATCTCCCAACAAACAGTGTTTTCACAACATTATTCATATTCATCAAGACTTGGCAGATTGAGTGTTTTGCCTGAGAACAGGCTGGCAACATTTTGGAAAGCTTTCCATTTGGGAGCTATTTGTGAATGAGCCTAAGATGAATAAACAACTTTTCTGTACTTTTAAATCTCTGTTTTGTAGAAAAATGCAGACCATCAAAAGTTTGTGTTTTAACTCAATATTCATTCCAAGCAACTTTCAGCTCCACCAAACTCTAATCTTCATACTGAAAGTTAGTAGCCTGTTGGAAATTTCCAAGCAGACTGGGAGGCAAGTGACATCTGCGGCCAATTCATGGAGAGAATGTTAAGGTAGTACAGTCAAGTTAAGAGTTCATATCACATAACAACTTGCTCTAGTCCAACAACACAAATACGCTTTGACTGTCTGCCCGAGGAGGCTTGTGTCATCCAATGTTTGCATCAGACTGTTCTGCAAGTTCTACTAATACATAGTGCCCAGTGCACTATTTTCTATGTGCGGGGGAGGTGACATCAAGGCAGGGGATGCCGGCAGGCTCAACAAACTGGTAAAGAAAAAGTAGCTGTGTCATAGGGCTGACTCTAGATAGCCTACAGGCAGTAGCAGGAAGGAGGATGAGTTCCTCAGCTCTGTCTTGGACAATACCACCCACGCGCCCCACAATGAGCTGATGCTACTTTGGAGCACCTTTAGCTTCCAGCTCTTTTGCCTTAGGTAAATTATGGAGTTTTTGAAATTCTTATCTGATGATCACACAACTCTGATTCAACAACTGTGCCAGTTTCAACCACTAATCAAGTGCTGAGGCTTGACCACCAGCTCAACTCTTAGTGTTTATCTGCACTTTTTTGTCTGCATCCTGGCATATTTGCATTGTTCATCTTATTTTCTTTACTCTCTATATGAACTAGTAGTTGTGAATACAGTTCTACAGATTCTCTGTATATATGCAGAAACCCTAGTTAAGTTACCGTGGAAGAAAAAGTGAGGGCATTAGGTAAAAGAGCAGCTCTGAGAAAAGCAGATGGTTACATTAACAAGTGCACATACAGTCATGGTGAAATTGTTAATAAAACAGTTTAGTTAATGTAATCAAGAAGAGACTTATTAAAAGTTGAAGATCTCAGTTTTGTACAGCTGACATACAGAATAAGAATACTTCAAGTAGTGATTGATTTTTTTCTTCTTTCTCCAATAGGACAGTAGGTGCTAAAAACTGCAAATACTCAGTCATGGCTCTTTAAGAGCTTATAGGTCCATGAAACACTGATAAAACCTTTCCTTTCTCACAGCTTATGCAACAGCTATTGTGTTTCATGATCAACAGGCAATTTTCTCTAGGTGCTTCCGTCAGCACCTGATGCAGCCTGTATTATTTATTCATTTTTCTGACAAAGATACCACACATGGAGGGGGGAGCAATCAGAGCCAGTGTGTAAGCGGGAAGAAAATGGAAAGGGGAAAGCCTCCGTTTTCTTTGCTCTCTGGGAAAGCATTGTGTTGATGGTTAAAGCTGTGCTGCAATGGTGCAGTCAGCGCCTGGCCAGGATTTTTCCCAAGATGGTTGCATAACTTGGAATAAATGAGGCCTTCCTCCTCCACACCAATGCACAGCTAGCTAATGCCACAGGGAGGAACAGGGAGCAACAGGCAGCCAAACTGTAGAGTATGATTCACTGGTGAAAAATAACATCCGTAATAATTTAGCAGTCACTGCTGAGCAAAAATACCTCATCCACATCAATTGTCCCAGTTGTTCTTTAACCCATACGTTTAAATCAAAGACAGACTTTAGATGTGACTGATTTTTTCTCAAGGTTGACAGTGGTACCTAAAACAAGCAAGGAACTGACAGGAATAAGATGAATGGCCCTGGAATGCAAGTGGTTGAAACAGCCTGAAAAAGAAAGTGGGAACTAAGTTTTCTTTTTATGCCTCTGCAGAAACATATTTTGGGGTTGTCCATCCATAAGTTCAATTCTTGGGAATGTAATATGGGATTTTTTCATATTTGGCACAAACTTTAGCTTGAACTTGATAATGAATTTATCAGTTTTTAGTGGTTAAATATCTAATCTCTTTAGCTAAATATCTGCATTCAAATATGCAGAATCAGTTAGGACATGACAAGACTTTTGTTTTACCAGAAGCATCCTTTCACTTGTTGTTCGAGTTTTTTATAATCACGATTGAGCAGTCTTTAGTTTCATGCAGGTAAACAATCTATAACTCAGGAACCAAAGGAGAGCTTGCGATGATATTTAATATTTCATCAGACAATGTAGATGAATTTTATCATGTGAAAGGAAAAAGTAGATATTATACAAAATGGGATATAGACTAGTTTATCTCAAGTGTAACCCAACTCTAACTGCCCAGTTCTTCTGTTTAAACCGAAACAAATTAGGATCATAAGTCTTGACCTATATATATCTAGAAAACACGTTGGAGGCTTTGTCATGGTTTGGGCTGCATTTCAGCCAGTGGTGTTGGGGCTCTGGTCAAAACCAATGGAATTATGAACGCACAATAGTACTGTCAGATTTTTCCTGGAAAATGTCTGATTGGCAACAGCTTCAGTTTTCAGCATGACATTGAACCCAAACACACTGATAATGCAGTAAAATTCTATAATACCTGGAGAGAAAAACACACAATAGAACGCTACCAGTCATGGACTGGCCTCCCCAGAGCCCAGACCTCAACATTATTGAAGCAGTGTGGAATCTCTTTGACAGACAAAAGAAAAAAAGGAAGCCAACATCCAAAGAAGAGCTTCAGGAATGTACTTCAGGAAGCCTGTAGAACTATTCCTAAAGACTACCTAAAGAAATTACAAGAAAGCTTGCCTAAAAGAGTTAAGACTGTGTTGAAGAATAAAGGTAGTCATACCAAATATTGACTT
>VUQH01052900.1:2812-16645 GCA_015106775.1 Etroplus canarensis | reverse complement strand
TGTTGGCAAGGCAACTGGTTCAAAGTGCTGGGCCACAGGCACCAAAATGAACCAGGCCCTCAGAGGCCACTCAGGGATTTTACCCAAGAATACATTCACAGAAACACACACATTCACTCAAAAATCTCATTATTCATGCACTTCATGTTCATATGCACCTTGGGCATACAACTTAGCCTCACACTAGAATCCTGAGGGTAATAAGTGTCACTGGTATCATATCAAGAACCTGGCAGCCACAGACAGGCAGAGGTAGCCTATTGTGGCATTGACAGCAGAGAAACTGGGTGCTCTGCAGCCCCAAGCATAAGCACACTGACCCACATCTCTCCATCTCAACAGGATCTTTTAGAAATGCACCACCTGTGCATGGAGGCCAGTGAGGTACCACCATACAAGAGGAAAGACATGTGACATTGAAGAGAAAGATGGGTGTGTTTCTTATCCAAGAGAGTTCAGTGTCCATGATGTAAAAAAACAGACTTTAATATAAACAGGCTGAAGCCATTCATTGGTGGGTGGCAATTATAAACTGATCCGTGGCATCACTGGGAAAGTTGTTCTGTTATCTGACAAACGAGGTATGAATATGAGTGATAAAGCCAGAGCACCACGAGGACCTTGAGTCATTTCTCTGCAACATAAAGATACACAACCACCTGTGCACCTTCTGTTTTGCGTGGCAAGTTTCTCCACTGTCGTTCATTCCCGTTGGCTAAAGCTGGCAGAAAACACAAAAAACTGAGGCGAAATAAACACAAAACAAAACCCGAACGCAAGCAAATACATCAAAGCCAAATTAGACCTTCAATTACAATTTGCCCTTGACCCGTGTGTGAGCAAAGTTTGTGACATATACTCAGTGATTTGATAGTTGACAGAGAAGAAACACCGATCCAGCTGTATACTCACGGTTTTTCCTTCGGCTGCTGTCCTCCTCTTTTATTCTTCTCTCCGGGATGCGGATTAAAAACCGTCAGCTGTGTCCTTCCATTGCGCCTTGGCGGGATTTCGACAGAAATAAAGTGGCGCACAGCTACAGGTTGTAGTGCTCACTCAGTCGATAATGACTCCTGGAGATCACACTTTACTCCCAGGAAGGGTAATCTTAATAGATCCCAGTGACTGGCCTATTGCTGATGCGCATTCCGTACAACAAAGCGCCAAAGTTGTCAGCGCGGCGCGTAATTACCGGCTTTGCGCCCCCAAAACAGCGCACTGTGGAACTGCCAGCTGTTGGCTGGATTTGGAGACCATGAGCGGCAACAGCCGACCGCCCGAGAACGCGGCTGCTTGAGTCAAAGAAACTCTTATGATGAAATGCTACAGTCTCCTCATCTGCGCCTGTTGAGGTGGGAGGGAGACAGCAGGGTTCCGGGCGTCGTGTCCGTGATGCAATGCGGGTACCGTCAGTGTTACAGCCCGCAGTTTTCTCCTTGTGTGCAGAAATCCAGGCGCTCCGGTCATTATCTGCAGATCCGCGTCTCACGTTCGTCTTAATTAACAGCGGACGGGACTGGCTGCAGAAATAGAGGGAGGATTGGAGGGGAGAAACAACATGCATTGAGTGTTCATGCTTCCTCACGGTCTGCGTCCCTGTCTCTCCTTGCATATGACACCACGCACGCACCAACACTTGAAGGTCCTGTATTAGGCGTCATGCGTCTTAATCATGACGCGCAAAAATAGCCTGAGCGCAGAAAGGTGAGGGCTGGGTCTCAGTCAGTGTCCGGGCTGAGGTGGTGTGAATGAAAATGAGGATGAATGGTGCATTCCCCATATTTTCCCCCCCTATCCATTTCTTTGACAGCTATTGAGCCTCCTTAACCCCTCACATGGCAAGTGAATTGGAGATCCTCCAGCTGCGACCTTTTGCCAGTACAACCCGGTGGATGACTGCATGCATCCGGTTTAAGACTGTTCATTTCTCCGTCTTTGTGATGTTTACAGCAAGTCAGACTACTAAACGATCCTCAAATGGGTAATCACGTGATGTTACCTTGTCCAGCCTGTTGGAAGTTACAAACTAAGGCTGGCTTGTGTGTTCTATAAGCCTTTGTAAAAAACAAATGTAATAATAATAATGATCTGGCTTACTGGCACATTTTCTGTAAAAACACGAAGTCACGCACCCCCACAGTGCTCACACACACACTCACACACCTACTGGGCTGTTTAAGCTCCCTCTGACAATTTGGTGAAGTTTATGTATCCTAAATGTGCTTCTATTGGCCAAATCTAACCTGGGCAAATAGTAAATATCTTTCAGCAGTAGCCAGTGACTGGATGTGATGACAGCTGTGTAAATGTATTAAAATAATAAATCATTAACCTGTCACCAACGATGCTGTTCCCTGAATACCACTACAGAAAACTCAGAAGCATAATAGCCCTGCTGATATCAATAAAATGCCATTTTCAGTCCACAACATTCTGTTATACTGCGCAGCAGAGAAGTTGGAGCACATCCTGCTCTCAGGCTAGATAACACTCGCACTTCCCACTACTGAATGAGAAGGTGGGAAATCAAGTGGTGAGAAGACAAATAGGACACAGCTCCTTTTTATGATACACTACAGTGGACTCTGGGCATTATCCACCTGGCACATCTCTTAATGGAACAAATGTGGACTCATAAGGAGAAGCCAAGCAGGGCATGGCTTTAAGCAGTGAGTACAACAGGTTACCTTATGGGTATTTTATTACAAACTATCTTGTGGTGCCTAGGTTTCAGTGCGTATTTCTGGCCTTATCCAGGACTCCTGCTTCTCTGTGTGGTAATCTTTGAAGTGTTGGACTGTGAGACCAAACCTATAGAGTTTGTGTGCAACACGGAGGCCAGAAGGGTTATGAATATTACGCCTGAGATGTACAAAGCACTGGTGAGAATATGAAATGCTTTAAGCTAAAACTTCCAAAATGTCTCTCAACATCCTACTGGATGTTGCACCTAATCTTTTTGTCTGTCACTCTGTTTCCACCTGTCTGCATTTCCCCTGTCACTTGTCTCTTTCATGTCTCCTCCCTTGCAGAGTAACTGTAATGGCTCGACAAGCTTCTCCACACAGGTTCAGCTACCCTGCACTGAGCTTCACATGGCATCTTGGGAAAATAAAACAGTATGTTGGCACATTCATGACTCTATCCTCTACCTCAGCAGATCTGGGAGGTTTATTTGGTAACATTTCATATTATGGCCCATGGTGCAATTTCCCAATATTCACCATGTATTTTGTCTGAATTTAGGATGTAATATTCAGTACCTAAAAATATTCACAAATGGGAGGTTTTCAACAAGAGAAGAAAAAAAAATTATTATAAGCATCTTGTTAAAATAATGAGTACCCTTGGGGTGTTTTAAAAGATATAGATACAAGTTGTGCTGTAAAAATTGTTAATGTAAAGCCAGCTTCAGGGTATTTTAGAAGAAAGGACAATTTCCTCCCCTTCTTACATTTTAATAACATTACTATTAGTGTTGTGAGCTCTATCTCTGCTGTGGCTCAGGAGGTTGTCTTCCAACAGGAAGCTTGGCGGTTTGATACCTGGCTTCTTCAGTCTCCATACCGAAGCATTCTTGGGCAAGACACTGAACCCCCAATTTCTCCAGATGCATCCATCAGAGTGTGAATGTCTGCAGGATAGTTAAATGTGCTTAAAAGGCATAGAATGAAGCGCTGTGTGAATGGGTGAATCAGGCTTGCAGTAAAAAGTGCTTTGAGTGCTCAGAGTGAAAATGTGCTATATAAGCACCAGTCCATTTATTATACTCCTGGAGTAATTTAATAAATAGCATAAATGATTTACATCAAAGGTACACATTACTTAAAAATTTTATAGTATAATTTGTTTCCTTTGTCTTTTAAAACCTCCAGCTGTTAACCCCTTGTTCTATTGTACCCACTGGCAAGTTTTTTTTTTTTATTGCACTCTAAATTCAGAAAATCTACACCATAAGTCGTGGGCTGTATTATGAAGTGCTACCAAACAGTTTTGCTTTTTTTTTTACCCATCTTTCTTTTTCTGCTTGTGCACGTTCTTGCAGGACCAGGAGAAGAGAGGAGACATAGTTGCATCCTTGAGGCTTCTTAGTGAGGGTGTGAAGGCTGTAAGGAGCCTAACACTGACAGGATGTGGTGCTTCACTATTGCAGAGACTAGAGAACAACATCAACAACTACCTGCTCATTCTCACACGCCTTCAGCTGAGCGTAAGCCACAGTCACAGTGACAAACTGCATGCAAAGAAGCTCACAAGCAATACGGTTAAGCACTGATTTGCTAGTTAAAATAAAAGCACATGTAAAAATAGCTCTAAATTTGTATATCTTGGACATGTACAAGAATTCAAAGGTTTTATTTCACTGTGAATACACATAAATGTAGATAACACTTCTGAAACAACAAATAAGCTTCTGAGAAACTTTCAATTTCAAATTGAAGTTGGGATGGCTTCTCACCTGCAAATCAAAATGCTGATCGAGCCTGTCTTTTTCACTCATGCACATCAAACACATTACAGCATGTGGTGTGCTGATAGAAATTCACACATGGTGAATGAACACATGTTAATGGGCCTCTCTATCACATGCGTTTGCATGCGATTCAGGGGCATTATCAGTTTCTGTGGGTGTGGAAATATCCTGGTTTCTCGTAAGTCTGTGTCTTTCTGGAATCTCTGTGCTCTGGAAGTGATGATGTTATGCTGTGTGACCCAAGCTTTCCTTCCTCAGGACATGAAGAAGATAGCAGTGCATACTTTGCTAGTGGAAGAGTAGTTCTCAGAAATCAAAAGGGCTAGACCACAAACTTATACTCAGTGTGTTGGTATAAGTTTGTTGTTCATCCAGAGGAAATTATATTTTATTCATACATCTAATTACTTATAAACTGAATAGAAAATATAGCCAAGACACTGACAATTACAGAAATAATAATTATTACTTAAAATAATAATTTTGTCCTTTGCTTTTGTAAAAGAATTGTCCATTTCGAACTACACTATATGGACAAAAGTACTGAGCCAGACCTCTTAATCACTGATTTCAGGTGTTTCATTAAGTCCTACTGGCACAGGTGTATAAAATCAAGTACCCAGCCATGCAGTCTACCTTTAAAAACATATGTGAAAGAATGGGTCGTACTAATGAGCTCACTTAATTCCAGCATGTTGCTGTGGAATCCCAATTAAAAAAAAGGATGGGATGCTGTGTAAAAAATGAATGGAAAGATTTGCAAATCTCATAAACCAATATTTTAATCACAAAAGAACATAGAATATCTTTAAAATAAATTAAAGTGAGTTTTACTCTTTCATGAAAAATACTAGCTTATCTTAAATTTGATGGCAGCAACATGTCTGAAAATAGTTGGGACAGGGCCATATTTGCTACTGTTTAGCATCCCCTCCTCTTCTTTTAACAACAGTCTGTAAACATCTGGTTACTGAGGAGACCAGCTGTTGGACCTTTGGAAGAGGAATGTTGTCCCATTCTTGTCTGATATAGGACTCTAGTTGCTCACCAGTCTGGGGTCTTCTTTGTTGCATTTTGTGTTTCATGATGTGACAAATGTTTTCAATTGTGAAAGGTCTGGACTGCAGTCATGCCAGTCCAGACCCCAGACTGGACTCCAGACTCTTCTGTTGCAAAGCCATGCTGTTGTAACAGTTGCAGTATGTGGTTTATATACATTACCTTTCAGCATTGATAGTGCCTTTCCAGATGTGCAAGTTGCCAGTACCATTGGCATTAATGCACCCCCATACATCAGAGATGCAGGCTTTTGTTCTGAATATTGATAACAAGCCACATGGTCCCTCTCTCTTTAGTTTGAAGGATGGGGCATCCATGGGTTCCAAAGAGAATTTCAGACTTGGATTTGTCTGACCTTAAAACATTTTCCCACTTTTCCTCAGTCCATTTTAAATTAACTTTGGCCCAGAGAAGACAGTGTTGTTTCCAAATCATTTGCGCTTCTTCTTTGCATAACAGAGCTTTAACAAGCACTTGTAGTTGGCACAGTGAACAATGATTTGTGGATGTATTCTTGAGCCCATGGAGTGATTTCCATGACAGGATCACCCCTGTTTGCAATGCAGTGCTGCCTGGGGGCCTGAAGATCGCCAGCACCCAGTGCTGGTGCTCAGAGCTGTCTCCAGATTCTCAAACTTATTTGATGGTACTATGTACTATGAATGATGGAATATCTAAATGCTTTGTACTTTTACATTGAGGATCATTATTCTGAAATTGCTCCGCAATTTGTAGACACAATTTCTGGCAGATTGCTGAACCTCTGCCCATCTTTACTTCTGAGAGACTTTGTCTCTCTAAGATGCTCTTTTTATACCCAATCACATTACTGGCCCGTTATTAATTAATGAACTTAATTAGTTAACTTACTAATTAATGAACTTAATTAGTTGCAAAATGTTCCTCCAGCTGTTTATTTTTAGTACCACTTACTTTTACACTCTTTAGTTGCCCTTGTCCCAACTTTTTTGGGGTGTGTTAACAACCAGAAACAGAATCCTTTATTAGTCCCAGAGAGGGAATTTGCTTAAGTTGCTGCCATGAAAATCAAGATGAGCTAATATTTTTTATAAACTAGAAAAATGTCTCACTTTCTTAATATATTTTCTATGTTCTTTTTTAAATAAAATATTGTTTTCATTATAATTGCAAATAGTTATATTGTGTTTTCATTTATATTTTACACAGCGTGCCAACTTTTTGGAATTGGGGTTGTAATAAGATGCCACCTTTGCAGTTCATGAAATTTGTTCCCTCCTTGATATTTCACAGCCAACTGTAAGTGGCATTATTGCAAAATGGAAGCGCTAAGGAACCACAGCAGACAGTGTGAAGTCATGGAGTGGGGTCACTGAGTCACCAACACTCTTCTGACCCAATTACTACAGAGTCACAAACTTCCTCTGTCATTAATATCAGCACAAAAACTGAGCATGGGGAGGTTAATGGCCAACCAGCCAGCTGCATGCAGACCTTACATCACAAAGCACAATGTCCAGAGTCTGATATTGTGGTGTAAAGTATGCCACCACAGGACTCTGGAGCAGTGGAATGTGTTCTGTGGAGTGACCAATCACATTTCTCTTTCTGGCAGTCTGATGGACAAGACTGGGTTTGGCAAATTCTTGGAGAACATTCCCTGCCTGACTGTATTGTGCCGAGGGAAGGAGAGATAATGCTATGTTTTTTTTTTTTTTTTTTCAGGGGTTGGCTTGGACCCCTTAGTTTCAGTGAAGGGAAATCTTAATGCTTCAGCTTTCCATAATATTTTGCTTTTAACTCTGTGAGAGTAATGTTCTGTTCCAGCATGTATCACAAAGCAAGTTCCATAAAGGCCTGGTTGGATTAGTTTGGTATGAAATAACTACAGTGGCCTTCACAGATCCCTAACCTCAACCCCAGCCAACATTTCTGGGCTGAACTAGAATGGAGTTTGCAAGCCAGGCCTTCTTATCAAACATCAATGTCTGACCTCACACATGTTCTTCTGGATGAAAGCTCAAAAATTCCTACAGACACACTATAAAATCTTGTAGAAAGCTTTTTCAGAAGAGTAGAAGCAGTTATAGCTTCAAGGGGTTGGGTTGGGGACTCCATATTAATGCGTGTTGCTTTAGAATGAAATGCCATGAAATCAGAATCAGAATATTTTATTAGTCACAGGGGGAAACCACACCGGGGGAAATTGCAGTAGGGCTCTTGTAAGTAGGTGGCCCAATACCTTTTGTCCATTTAGTGTATCACAGGCTTTCAAACCTTTGACATTTCAGTTGTCAGTAATTTAAATTAATCTCAGTACATTTCATCTTGTGCATTATATCTCACGATGTGTTGGTCATTTTGTCAGGATACCCACTATCTGCTTCTTCTCTAAATAGTTCCTGCATAGCTTGGCGCTGTGCTTTAAGCCATATGTCCTTTTGTAGGAAGAAAGTGGCTCCAGTTAAGCAGCATCCAGAGGGAATGGAATGGCAAGGGAAAATGGAATGATAGCCATTCTTGTTAAAGTTTTAATTTAACCTGTAAAAATCTCCCACTTTAGCATAAATGTTTGTTCTATGTCTAACAAATGTTCTTCTTTTTGACTTACACACCCTTATACTGTGATATGTCTGCTCCAACACTTTTTCCAGTCTTTCTGTGTGTTTGCATTCTTTCAGTTTAATCTTCACCTTTACTGGCCAGTCTCCTTGGTATGCTTTTTTTTTATCACAATAGAGCCTAGTGTTTTTTAAGTTTTATTTTATTTTATTTTATTTTAATGAATCTGCTATTTGAGAACCAGAGGAATGTATGCTGATGTGTTTCTTCCCATACTCAGTTGTGCACTTAAGCCTCCACTTTTTTCTTTTTATCCTGGTTAGACTCAATTTGCCCTGGTTTGTAAAGTGAGTACTACACCAAATATCCAATTTCAGTTCTTTTGAAAGTTTAATTTCGTAATTTTTATGCTATAATGAAGCCCAGAAAGGCTGATGCTTGAGACATTCAGCTAAACAAATTTATTGTTTCTTTAATTGCAGAACACATTTCACCTACACTGCTATAGCAGAAAAAGCCTTTTTTTAAATTAAGTTTTAGTAGTCAACCTGACAAAATTGCATTAAGTGCACATCTACAAACATTAAAATAATCAATGGCTTATGATTAATAAGTCAATTAATCACTAGTTATCATTTTACTATATTTCTGATAAATAGAAGCCCACCCACACACACACACACACACACACACACACACACACACACAATTTTAAGATGTCTTCAAGCTTATTAGCAGACTTTATGTTCTTTCACAAAAATCGATATCAAAAATCAACATAGTTGTTGTGTTTTCTGTCTGAACCAGCAGGGGCCAGTGGTGACTCCATCATTGTCTTGTGTTCCTCCAAGTACTCGGAGTCTGGGAACAGTCCTGCTGAGTTACAACCGACTGATCTCAGGCAAACTGGAGCAGTTCATGATTAACCTGGAAGACAGGTGCACTTCCCAGTGACAAAGGAGCAACTTCTCACAAATTAGGGGTTAACTGTCTCACTAATGGATCTGGGAGGCAATACAACAGGAGGCCTATCAAAGCAAATCAAGATGGATCATTATTTTTTCTCACCTTTTCTCAAAATTCACATTTTTGGATATTCTGCTTTTATACTTAAGATGTCACACAAAAGCAGGAATACTCTCCTCTCTGCTGGTCATTAAGAGAAACTAAAGGCATTAGAGCAGCAATAAATCTGCAATGTGAAGCATAAGAGATAAATTGATATATAACGTTAAAGTGAATTTTATATCATTCTACATGACAGTAGTGATGAACTAAATATGATTGTAAGGCTGCAGAACCTACATAAGGCTAAAATCTATAAAAATATATGTAGCTTTTTTGTCACCTTTAGAAAACATTTGCACTGTATATGAAATGAACTAAATCTTAACTGCTCACATCCAGTTGTTGTCCAGCTTGATGATGCAACCAGAGCTAAAAAGTCAACTTAGATGTTTGGATTCAAGCTCCTATGCCAGATTTGTTCTGCTGCTTAAGCAGGGGTAGGGTATATGGTATTAGAAAGTGGACATTATGCTAATTCTGCAGTTTTGCTTATGACTTTACAAAATGACACCTAGACTACTTGTTTAGCAAACAATGAAAAATCATGGTGACTACTGCAACATATTGCAATATAGTTTTGGTATGAATTTAGATAGAAGACTTTATCTTTGCACTTTTAAATCTTATTTTGTTTACACTGTTTTTAAGGGTATTGTGACAGAAGTGTGATTGTTATTATATCTTGCTTTCCAATACAGGAAATCTTTGTTTCTGTAGAAATTTCTGTATGTAAAGATTCCTGGATTTTTCATTTAAATATACTGCTAGGTCAAAAAGTTTTGGGACAATTCCTTTTTTTTGCAATTTTCCCCTGAACACCACCACAGTTGATTATCGAATAGTCTTAATATGATTGAAATGAAGACTTTCAGCTTTAATTCAATGAATTTGATAGAAGAACTGCAGTAACTGTTTACAGTAATATTTATACATAGTCTCCCCTGTTCAGAGGCTCAAAAGTAATTGGAGAATTGACTGACAAGCAGTTTTACGGCCAGATAAGGTCAGTTCCCCCATTATTCCAAAGTTCCAAAGTTAAGCAGGTTCCAAGTGTTTAACTTGCATTTGGAAGCTGTTGCAACATCCCAAAAGAATCTTGTAAGTAAGGCAGGCCATTATTAGGCTTAAAAATAAAAGAAATAAAATTAATTTAAATGTATTAAAGCTACCAAAGAGAGAGCAAAACTTTAGAAGTGACCAAAAAATAATCTGGAACATTCTCGAAAAGAAGGAATACACTGGCCAGCTCAACAACACCAAAAAGCCTGGGAGACCATCGAAGATAACTAAAGTGCATGGTTGCAGAATTATTTACTTGGTTAAGGAAAACCCCTTCACAATATCTGGCCAAGTCAAGAACACTCTCAAGGAGGTATCATTGCTAAAGTCAGCAATCTAGAGACACCTTTATGAAAGGAAATACAGAGGGATTACAGCAAGGTGCAAACCACTAGTTACATGCTAGACCAGGAAAGACAGATTTGAGTTTACCAGAAAACATTTAAAAGAGCCTGTTCAGTTCTGGGGAAAAATAATAATTCTTTGGAAACCATTGATGAAACCAAGATGAACTTTTACCAGAATGATGATAAAATAAAAGTATGGAGAAGGAAAGAAACAGCTCATGATCCAAAACATACCTCATCATCTGTCAAACATGGTGGAGGCAATGGGCATGTATGGCTGTCGGTGGAACTGGGTCACTAGTGTTTATTGGAGATGTGGCAGCTGACAAAAGTAGTAGAATAAATTCTAAAATGTTCAGAGCTATGCTTTATCCTCAGGTTCACCCAAAAGCCACAAAACTATAGTAAGTGGCAGAGAGACACATAAACAAGCAGAAACTGAAGACACCTGCAGTAAAGGCCTGTTAGAGCATCTCAAGGAAGGAAATGTAGTATTTGGTAATGTCTATGGGTTTTGGACTTCAGGCAGTTATTTACTGCAAATGATTTTCATCCAAGTATGAAAAACAATTTTTATACAGTATTTAGTTTATCCCAAAGCTTTTGAGCCTTTGAAAATGGAAGACTACGTATAAAAATGACTGTAATTCCTGAATAGTTAATGCTTTTGTTAAGCCCCTTGAATTAAAGTTGAAAATATGCACTCCAGTTACATTTTGACTGTTAAAATTCACTGTAGTGGTATACAGAGGAAAATTACCAAAAAAAAAATGCATCATTGTTCAAGAACCTACCCATTAAAACTTTGCACACATCTAAAGAGCATTGATGTGTCTCATTGTCTGGCATAAGTTTAATAAATAAAAAAGCAAACAAACAAAAAACTCCTATGATGCAAAAATGTGCAAAATGAAACTATTTGATTGTCGTACACAGTGAGTAAGAAGCCAAGGTGCAAATTTCCCACTTCAAAACATCAGTGATGTTTTGTTTTGAAGTGGGAAATTTTAAAGTGAAATCTCTAATGAGTCCAATCATTTGTTATTTAGTTTTTCTCTCACTTGGCTGTTGATGACTTAATGCAAATAATGTTTAGTAGAATAGTAAGCTAGGATCAAAATAGAAGGTGCAATTTTTCTGGTTCAGTATGGTGAAGTAAGCTCAGCTTATGTACTTCATTATAGAACTCAGCTGATGCTGTTTTGCTGCTGTGATTATTTGCTGTTATTATAATATATATATGAAAAAAAGAAAAACAAAGATACTCCAGAGTGACCAAGTGTGTCTAGACTTTTTACTGGCACTGTATATTTTTGTAATACTTTATTATTGCAAATGTTTGTGATACAGACCTTTTGCATTATAGATTATAGAGTACTGCGCAAAAAGTCTTGAGACAGCACTCATTTCTTTATATTTTGCTTGGAAAATGGGAAACAGACACAATGATTTATTGAAACATGAGAAAACATAAATGGAAATACAGTCAATAAGGCAAAAACAGAGTTTGTGCAGTTCTAACAAACTTGAAAGCCAATATTTGGTATGAACTGTTCTTGAATTCAGCCTGAACTCCCTTAGACAACCTTTCTTGTCATTTCTTTAAGTAGTGTTCAAGAATAGTTTTCTGGGCTTCTTGAAGGACATTCCAAAGCTTTTCTTTGGATGTTAGCTGCCTTTTGTTCTGTTCTCTGTGTTGATGATCCCACATTGCTTCAATAATGTTGAGGTCCATTCTTCACTCCATGAGACCTGCCACCAATTTTTTGTCCAGTTCTTGTGTGACTTGGCATATCTCAGCCTTTTCTCCCATTTTCTGTCCTTAAGAATGGCTCCTTGAAGCTTCGGGGAACAGGTAGATGGATCAACTGAACAGGCCCAGATCCATCTTTCAAGGTCTGTGTCAGGTCTTTGCTGTTTTTTTCTGTTTCTTAAGGACATGATTTTCAGATACTGTTCATCTGCTGGAGATTATTTTTTATGCCTGGCACATCATCTTTTGTCCTTCACTTGTCCATTTCCTCAGATTTTTTAAAGACACTGCACACTATGACAAGATATGCCAAGTTTTCAGCTAAAAGCTCTTTGAGAATCACCTTGTTGGTGCAGAAATACTATTTTTTGCCAGTCAAATTGTGTTATTTTTGAGCATTTTATAGATTCAGATGAAGAAATTGGGGGAAAAAAAATCACTTTTTTGGCAAGAGACTGCTAGTAACAAAAAGATATAATTTCAAGCACTGGTTCATCCCTTGTGCTAGGTGCCTTTATCATGCTTGAATAATTCCTTGGTCAGTGTTAGGTGGCTTACTAACCAAAAAACCTTCATCTGGAAAGGGTCAGGTACAAGGACTGGACTTAACAAGGTGAAGAAGCAGCCAATTTCCAAAGAAAAACTTTGAAAGACCTTCAGAAAGCTCAAGACCACTTTAAAAAATTACAAAAAAATAATATGAAGAAATGACGGGTGAATCAAGACTTATTCACAGTACTGCACACAATAAACTGATTATTGCAGAACAGATTACAGATTATTTGCACTCATTATTTAAGTGCTCTTTTATTTATCCAGCTGGAGGCAAATAAGTGTTTTAGTCAAGGTGTGTTTGCTATCTCTAGATATAAACAAATAAGGTAATTATATGAAGCTGGACATGATTGGAGGAACCTTTGCAGGAAGCGACGTCATTTTTCAATTAGTGGATTACCTGCTGAAGTTGAGAGGCCCCAGCAGGAGAGGTTTGGAGGTAAATGGCAGCAACTGTGGTGGCTGGTCAGGCTTCATAACAGCAACAGAAAAGACGTATTCAGCTGACACAATCAAGCAACAGCTACTTGTAATTAATAACCCAAGATGTCAGAAACGACGCCCTTATTACATTACCGACTCACCGCCAGCACCGAGGCGGGTAACGTGTCTAAACGCCCGGGGGCCAGGGTGGGAAGAACTGGGCCACGATCCGAGGACAAAGCGGCTCAGAAACTCGGAATACTCTCTGGAGTGGTTGTACCAACTTTATTGTCCATGTTCAGCGCTGTTGTGTTTTTGAGAATTGGTGAGTATCGGAAAGCAACTTGGAAAAGACTGAAAAAAATCTTCCCTCTAGGGTAGTTCTCTGTGTGGCCACTGCAGGTGAGACGCAGACAACCAGGTAAATATGAAGTGAAATTAAGGCGAGTAGATAACTTTTATAAAAAAAAGAGAAGCAAACAAGAGCTTGCTGATGTTATGCACTTTATTTAAATGATCTTAAATGTGTGTCCTTTTTTTTTTTTTTTTAACTG
>VUQH01052895.1:2664-13203 GCA_015106775.1 Etroplus canarensis | reverse complement strand
TCTTCTTTTGGCTGCTCCCATTAGGGGTCGCCACAGCGGATCATTTGCCTCCATCTCCCCCATCCCTCGCATCACCACCATTGTTCATTATTTTAATAATAAACAATAACTATATAACAAAATATTATTAACAATTATAACAATAATAATACAATAATAGCTATAACAGTTTAGATAACAATAATAATAATTATTATTATTATTTGGGGACACAAACCCATCTCACATGGAGACTTGTGTCAGGAAGGGCATCAGGCGTGAAATCTCTGCCAAATTACCAAATGTCATGGTCCCCCCTCTCGGCCCCCCTTCTTGGTCTTCCTCGTCCCTTCCTAGTCCTTTGCCCTCCCTCATCCCTAGGTGTCCTCGTCACAGTCTGTTTTGTCCTTGTCTTATTTTAGTAGTCTGTCTGGTCTTCGTTGCACTTCCCCTCCTTCTGTCCCAGCTGTTCCCTGTTACCTATTGTCCCTGTTATTGGCTGTCTCTGTCTATTTAAGTTCTGTCTTCCTGTCTACCTGTGTCGCGGCATTGTCAGTTCACCACGCCTTGCTCTGGTCTCATGGACTGACCACTGTCAGGTTTATTTCCTGCCTGGTCCCACACCATGCCATGTTTTTTGCCACGCCATGTCATGACCTTGTTTCTACAGCCTTGGACCATGCCATGTCAAGTTTAAGTTTCTTCACCCTTGGATTCACACTTAGGTTTTGTTCTTTGTTTTTGTCAAGTATTTATGTTTGGCAATAAAGCCTTTTAGTTAAAGCCAAGTCTCTACGGTCTGCATAGTGGGTCCACGCCACACCACCTCTGCCACCATGCCGAGAACCATGACATCAAAGCGCATTAATCTGCTGTGGTGACCCCTTGGTGGAGAAAACAAGGGAGTAGCCGAAAAGTATATAATTAGTGTAAGAATGAGGTATTTGAGAATTATTTAGTCTATATATAAATGGTGGAGCTGGTTACAAAGAAAAGAAAAAGGAAGAAAAAAGAAAAGAGAAGCTATAAGTACACTATGGTGCAAAATAATGGCTGAAAGAAAATCAACATAATCACCAATCATATTTGTTTTAGAAAAACAATATCACCAGGATTTTTTTTTTGTTTTATTTGAGAAATTATGTCAACTTCATATAAATTGTTTTATACCATTATTTGTTGAACTTGTTGTGTATGGCAGCTTGACAGTTTCTCTGGTAAGAATAATGCACTGTTCATTTCAACACTGTCAGAATCCCATTTGTTAGCGGTGGAGTAGTCCAGCCTGTCCCTCTTGATGGCATCACTGATTAGATTCTTAGTTCTGCACTTTCTAAACCTCATGCTAATAGAGCCGGAATAATCCATCCAGCAGACTATTTTTTGTCTATTGTCAGGCTGAGGGCATTAACAGCCCCAGAGCCAGCTCAAAGTCAGACAGCAGACACTGATTTGTCAGTGGTCTTATTAGTCATTGATGTTTCTTTTTGCTTTTTCAGTTGTTCAGTTGTCAAAATGAAGCAGTCGGTGAAGAATAGAACTGAGCAACTTGATGCATGTCAACGCATGTGTCTGATACATATCAAGATTTTATTACTTACATAGATGTTTTATTTATTTTGTTAACAACAATAACAGCCATTTAGTCTGGGAATGGTATTGAAGAAGTCTGCCTATGTTCATTGCCAAAGGATTTACATGGTGATGAAAAGGTGAGAAATCTAAGAAAAGAAAAATGTTTTAATCAAATTGCAGGTCCCCATTATTGCTGCATAAAGTGAGTCATTTTGTACATCTAGTCGTTGCTAAGCAGGAAGAAGATGGTGCAGCAAATGCAAACCATGTCAGAGTTTGATGCTTTATTTTTCCCTAACTATAAAACTTCACTGGTCAATAGTTTGATATATACAGTAAAATAATTAAATGTAAAATGAGTCATTTGAAATAACACACTTACATAGTATCATCTCTGTACTTTTTTCAGCATCTTTTTCCTCATTGTTGTTTATGCAATAATTTTTTTCATTTGTTTCTTGAAGTCAGTGCCACATTTTACTTTTTTTTCATTTGTAAAACTTGTGCAATATAAAATAATAAAGAGAGGCTTATTAGCAGGATCTCTGCATGGGAAAACTGTTCATCAACTTTGGACTTTGGATGGCCCCTCCACAGGCGGAAGTGGGTTGAAAGTTTGGACAAGACACATAACCTCTAGATCAGGAGTCGAACTCATTTTACATTTTGGGCCACATAAAGCACATTTTGATCTGAAATATGCCAGACCAGTAAAACTATTGCCTAATAACCTAAAAATAAATAAATACCTCCATATTGTTTCTCTTTGTTTCAGTGTGATGATTTCTAACTTCATATTTAATCCCTGCACTGTCCAATTTCAGCAATACATCTCAGTTTTTCTGCAGTATAAAGAAATGCTGCTGCAGTAAATCAAAGAAATTTGTCAGCTAGAGTTTTTGACTCAAAATTCCAGTAAATAAATCTATATTTTTTATCTTTAATAAATAAGTAAAATTTCACACTTTAGAATCAGAAATGTCTTGTTTAACCACACCTGTGGACCTGCTGTAATAGCAAGACTGGATACTTTGGCAGGTCGTTTCTGGTCCCAGCCTATACATATGACACATCTGCCCCAGATGCACCCAATGGGCAGGCTTTGTTAAATTGGGATGAATAAGAGTGATAGGAGTCATAACTCATGTCCACTGCCTCCTTTTAAAATCTTTTCCAAATCTGAGCCTCAAGATTAAAGGTCCACATTTTTTTAACCAATTTTGACTGACTAAGAGTGGAAAATATAATTCTGTGTTGTGAAAGGTCACTATGTAGCTTGTAAATACCGTAAGGACTTAGCTAAGAAGGTGTGGTTAACAGGGCCCTGTTCCTTGTAGGTAGATAACCAACTCTTCCACATTATGCAGAGAGTCTGACCATTCTGTCCAATATTCAGTCTCTTTTTGCCTCTTATCTGGCCTTCACTGACCCCTGAAAATCCTCTGACTCTGGCTGCTAAATGCTCCACTGTGTTCATTGAATTAACTTTGTCAGGTACTGGTCAGGCCAGCAATTACAGCTGCACTTCACTTTGTAAAGCTATTAAGTTTAAAAATGTCTATATTATGACATTACAGCTATTACATGTAAGTGCAGATCATTTACTATTTTACCTGCTCAGCACTAAATGGCAAATACTGACAATTCAGCTACCAGCAACCAGCTGAAGACAGCCTATATGAATATTTAAAGAATTTTATATATCAGTAGGTACAGATTTAAACAGAAAAAACATCCACTTTTTCTTTTTATAAAAAAATTATTTAGAAGGTCAGCTACAGTCAGGTTAATATGTGTTTTTATAATGGCAGGGTTTTGTTGGGGTTTTTTTTGTAATTTTGCATCTGTACACCACCATAGTAGATTTTCAGTCAAAGAGTGAAAATATGATTGAAGTACAAACCTTTAGCTTTAACTCAAGGGGTGTGACAAAAGAATTTCAAAATTGCAAGAACTGTTCCAGAATTACAGCAATTTTTTATGCATAGGCTGTCATTTTCAGAAGATCAGAAGTAATGGGACAAACTAACACAATTTTTTATATATGGATTGTTTTTGGTACTTGGAAGAAAATCCTTTGTTGTCAATGTCTGTCTGAAGTCTAGAACACATGGACATCATCAAATGCTGTGTTTCCTCCCTTGAATACTCTGTCAGGTCTTTACTGTAGCCACCTTCAGTTGTTTGTTTGTGGGTCTCTCTGCCTTCACTTTTGACTTCCGCAACTGAAAAGTTGCTTTGCTGGGTTGAGATCAGGTGACTGACTTGGTCATCGAAGAATATCGTATTTCTTTGCACCTAGTGACTCTTGGGTTGTTTTTGCAGTATGCTTTGGATCATCATCCATTTGCACTGTGAAGTGCTGTCCAGTCCATTTTGCAGCATTTGGCTGAATCTGCAGAGTGTACAGCTCCACACACTTAAGACCTTATCCTGCTTTTACCTTATATTGAGAGTTTAAGTGAATAGCTACCAAATATAAATTCAACACTTCACGCTCTTTTTTAAATCTGCTTATTTTTTATTTGCATGAAATAATGAGGGAACAGGCTGCATGAGGCCATGAAACAGCTTGTCGGTCAATTGTCCCATTACTTCTGATCCTCAGAAAATGGGGGGCTGTGTATATAAATGGATGTTTCCTAAACAGTTAATCCAGTTCTTTCGTCAAATCCTTTGAATTAAAGCTGAAAGTCTGCTCTTTGGTCACATTTTGATTGTTGGATTTAAGGCAAAATTACAAAAAAGTGTCATTGTGCAAAAACTTTTGAACCTAACTGTACATTGGCAATGAATTTCAAACACATAATTGCAAATGATTGATGATAACACAAAATTGCCAAAGGGCAAGACTAATTGATTCAAAAGCTGTCCCCTGGTGCATATTTTGAAACAGTGTTCCACAGTTAAAAGTTTAGGACGAAAAATGGACTACAACTGTGTACAAACACTATCACATAATACCATAAAAATACACTTTAGCTTCAGTGTATGCTTACTGCATTTTCTTAGCAATAGAGTCAGGAAAATTGCATTTCAATCAAATACAGTTTGATTGTTCTTTCCATGAACAACCCTGAACATTAAGCCTGCATAGTTGGTCTGGGTGGGTTTATTTTTGAAGTTCACACATTTGCCTAGCAAGCGAAAGGTCCCTGGTTCGATTCCAGGTGGGGACACAAGCCCCTCTAATCATGGAGGGTTGTGTTAGGAGGGGCATCCTGTGTAAAACCTCTGCCAAATTACCAGTGCAGATTAATCTGCTGTTGGGACCCATTGAGGAGAATACAAGGGAGCAGCTGAAAGGTACATATGTACTAAATGTTTTCATTGACACAGAGTGCCAACTGTACCAGACTGTTATTTTCCTGAGAACCTCCACTGGGTATGAAAGTGAATACACTTAAGATGCTTTTGTGTGTAATGTTAGGAGAAAAAATATTTTTCCTCCAGTCGTCACACAATAAAATAAGCAAGGTACAATTTCCAAGAATAACTAAGAAGAACTCCTAGCAAACTGGGTATTTGCTTTCAGCTGTCCTCTTCACAACACACTGTTTAAATGACAAAGCATTGTTTTTCATTGATTTTAAAAGTAATCTGCCTGTAAATCCACAATAGTGTACAGGAATTCTTTACTGTATCAATAGCAGGGATAGGAGGACATGCAGAGGACTCGTGTGAGCGAAGAGGATGCTTGGGATAGGGTGAGATGGAGGCAGATAATCCACTGTGGCGACCCCTAACAGAAACGTGCAAACTACGCAACTGCAATTCATGGGATCTGGACTCTTAGGCACTTTAAGATTTCACGAGAATTCAACATTTTTTGTTAATAATGATTGATAAAAATTGTGGTGCGTGACATTTTTTCAGCCTCTATAAAGGGCCTGAAAGAAAAACTTTAAGAAGTACTGGTTTATGGCATTTGCTTTAAACCGCCGTGGTGATCACCAAACAATTAAATACCTCTGCTTTATGCAAAGTTAAATCCTCTGCCCTTATTCACAGTCAAAACTAGTTGAAACACATTTGGGGCTTTTAGCTCGAGGATGCTTAGGAATGCATAACAGTTTAAAAAAGAAACAGTGGGCATGTTTTATGACTCTTGTCAGTCCCATTTAACGCCATTTTTACAACGCGTAATACAGCATTTAGAACCCACATGCCTCTTATGATCACAGCTCGGGACTTATTACCATACTGGGATCGCAAGTTCAAAACCGTAGGTGAGCTTGAAACTTTCAGTGAGTTGGAAGCACTCTCAACTGAGCGTCCATTGGTTTGCATTGAAAACTGACTGACTGACTCCTGAGTCACAAAGCAGAACTGTCGAGCACTGACAGAAAGGTTTTAATGTGTCTGTTTTTGTGTGAGGAAGCGTTTGCAGACCATTTAACTGTGACAAACTTGGCAATGAAGACGGGGAAGGCTTATTTCCACTCATAATCAAAATTGCTCGCTGGGTGCACAAGCCCTCATTGTGCCCATGTGCAGTGTGCTCTGCTTAATGTGTTTTTGGTTCTGAAATTGACTGTTTACTGCTTTTCTTTACCTAAAATTGCAGATTTAAATCTTAAAACCATAAAAAGCATTCATTAAAGACTAGCATATCAAAGGAAAACTTTTGAAACATCATTATAACTGCTGTAGTGAGATAGTTTGTTTTTTGGCAACTATTGATTTTCATGTGTAGCTGAAAAGAAGTGGGTCCAGCAGTTGTTCACTTTGGATGTTAATATTTATTTTTCAAGAGGACTAAATTAAGACAGCTTCCAAAAGTCCGTCAAACTAAAACCAAAACCAGAATCTGCATTATAAAAGTGTCTGCTGATTACAGTAGTGAGAAAATCTACAGTGAACTGTTATTATCTTGTCCTTATGTGCCTTTTTCTGTATTTTTGGATCTAAACTTTAGATTATTCTGTGTGTGTGTTTTCTCTTATGTCAGAGTTTGGTCAGGCCTCTGGCTTCATTGCTGACCTTTTAATACCCTTTAAGAGCATGAGAGCAGCTCAGGACACAAAGTCAAGCCTGAAAACAAACAACAACAAAAAACCAATAGAGGGGCATCCTTCACCAGATTTTGTGATAATGGGATTGCCAAGTTATATATTTACTTTGCATATTTCCATATATAATATCAATCTTCATAGCAATATGTGATTATCATTAGGTTTAATATTTGCAAATAAACCTTTCAGCTGTTCCCATGTATTCTCCACAGCAGATTAATCCGCATTAGTAATTTGGCAGAGATTTTACACCAGATGCCCTTCCTGATGCAACCCTCCATGGTGGGAGGGGCTTGTGTCCCCACCTGGAATCGAACCAGGGACCTTTCGCTTCAAAGGCGAACGCGCAAACCACTACGCTACAGGGGACACTGAATTTAACACTGTATTTTCATTTTTCATTCAGAGTTTAAATAGATTTTCTCTTTTGTTTAATTTAAATAAAAGAAACATTTGGCCAAAACAGAATCTTTCCAACAGACAATCACAATGCAAACACAGGATCGAATGATTCTTGCTTTTGGCTTCTCCCTCTTTCCCAAAGGGATAGCCACAGTGGACAAATCCACATGTGATTTGGCACAGACTTTTTTTTCAGGTTCCCTTCCTGACATAACCTTCCCATTTATCTGGGCTTGGGACCGTCACCAGGAGTACACTGACTTAATGCTCCTGTGACAGAAGGGATGATTCTGTAAGTGGGGATGATCCCTGTCCTGTATCATTCCAACTTTTCTTTATCCCACAAAACACTGCTGTTTCAGCATGAAAACTACCACTAGCTAAATAAAAGAAAAGTGAGACACATTCAGAGTGGTTCAGAGTAGCTGATCATCTACATCAGAATTCCATATAAAGGTGAGTTCTGCTGCTTCTTATTTCAGCTTTTTGAATTGCATTTGTAAAAAGGTGTCTGCTTTCTGAGACATTCTACAGGTAGAAAGCTTTGTTAACGTGGACAACTCTAAAGAAATGTGATGCTTGCGGGCCTTGCAACTGATGGAGCTGTTGCATATCATACCTATTCCATCTGTCAGAGGGCAGGAGTCAGAGTACATCCTGGACAGGTCACCAGTCTTACAAAGCCCACTAGCAGGAATGGGAGACAGAGGTAATCCCTCCATTAATACAGCCCCATGTTCTGTGTGCAGGTCTCCCAAGCTTTCCAGAGTGGGCACTTCAAGCCTTGAGCTTAGTCTGGGCCTCAGCACCAGCCAGGCAACCTAACATCACCCGGTCTCCATCAGAATGCTTGTGGAGGCAGGTGCAGGGTCTTGTCTAATAACCAACCACCAATCCCAGCCCACCACAAGAACCTTACCCAAAGCTGTTTAGCCCTAGCTTTTTATATATGCATTTTTGGATACCCAACTTTCCCCCTTCCTCCAGAGAGACCACGGGGTGTTAAATGTCTTCTCACCAGCTGCTGGACCCTTTTTCTCCATGTTGGAGCCACAGTGAGATGGGGTATCCAGGCATTTTACCAACCCCATTTAAAAACCCTACAGTAGCTCTGATTGTGGGAGTCAAATAGGCCACAAGTTAGGTGACACAGCTGGCTGAATGGCATTAAGTGAAAGGGGATTTAATTATGGTATGTTAAATTATGGAATGTTAAAATAGCATTATCTGTTTGTATTGTTACCTTTGACTGGCTCATCTGTGTGTGCTTGAAGAACACATTTAACTGAGAATATTGCACATATCAATTAGATTTGAAAAATTACTTTATTCTTCTAAACCCTGGTTATATGTTTTAGCTTTATTCTATAAACATTATAAACATTACACTGAGAGGACCCCCCCAAATACCACCACCACCATGTTTTTTGTTTATGTTTTGTTTTTCACCATGTCTATATCCATCATTTAACATAGCAGCAACCCATCATTAAGGTCATATGATGTATCTAGGAATGTCCAGAGATGGTTAATGAAAGATTCTTCGTCTTCATCTTCTCCTTCTGCCTGGCAGATTGCTTCACATTTGTTGCATTTAAAAAAAATCTGCCCTTCTTTATGTGGTACCTGGTAAATTTACCTTGTTATGTCTTAACTGTTATTTAAATGAAGCCATGTCAATTATCTAGAGCAACATGTAACAGAATGACATTTTTGATGTGTGTCTGGTATAGTGGAAGTCTTAATAAAGAATAAAATCTACATCAAAAATACTACTTTGCAATAGTATTTGAGTATTTCTTTCTATCGTTACATGATAAAACTTTGAGTCCCTAGCCATAAAGTGGGGGATGGACTGCAACTTCTCTTCTTGTCTCTTGCCAGCTGGACTCTTAAACAGATTATTGACTGCTGCCAGCAGGTTTGAGCACACTGCCAGTACAATTACTGGACGTCCGTTCACTTTCCCTTTTTGTCCTTCCCAAGCCTATTACAGCTTCCACCACCCAAACCTTACATCAGACATGAGAGCACATTTTGATGGATATGCAGCCAGTCAAGCTATGAAGGTCTCCTCGAGGTGTGCTGTTCTGTTTGGTGCCGAAACCAAATAATGAGCCAAGTCCTGTCTGTGACCCACAGCTAATGCTGCACTCCTCCATCCCTCTGCCCTTCTTCCACACATCAATGTCAGCAAACAAGACGGGCTGTTTCCACCAATATCTTCACAATTTGTCACACATGTGTAATTGTTAATGAAGAAGCTTTAAAGATTACTTGTTGCCTGGGAAGCCAAGTAAGCAATTACATTATTGAGGTTAAGGGGTAATTGCAAGTAAGCGAAAATACGACTGATTACTTGCACAGCTTTGGCAGAATCCCATTAAAACAAGGCATGTATTTGTGTGTTGACATGTCTGAGATGGCTTAGCTTAGGTGTGATATATTATATTTATGTTCCAGAGTTTCCTCCATGTACTTGTAAGCAAATTAAGTAAGTGTATGCATGGACAGATCAGGGGGAAAATTGCTTAAACATGCAATTACAGCTGATCTGAGTAATGGCTGTCAGAGCAAATTTCTCTGAAAAAACAGCTGTGTTGATTAAAAGGCTTCATGTCACACAGCAATTATAAATGTTTTATGTTTGACTAAAGTTGACAATACAGGCTTTCAAATGACTTTTCCTCAATTTTTTTTAAATTTGTATTTTATTTTTTGCTTGTTTGTTTTCAGAGTGTTCTCACAAGAGAAACAGCAACATCTGTTGTTTTTTCGAGCAATTCTTATGAATAAGGTCTGACGGGATTTGTTGGTTCTTAAAAAAAGGGACTTTGGTAGTGGAAGCCAATCTTCACATCCTGCCTTCTAAAAACACTGGTTTATTTTTACCTTGATCACAATCTTCCTTAAGCTGAGTTTCAGGTGTTTCATGTGACAAAATAATCCATTTAATCCAGTTAACAGTTTTTCTGCAGCTTTTGAGTGGATATATATATGCATTGTACCATAAATGAAAGAATCAATTTCATTAACAGATAAAAGGTTTCACACTTCCCCTGTTTCAGCCTGTGGCCTTCTTTGTTGTCTTTATAAAACATATTATAACAGAACAACAGAATTTCAGTAAGAAGAGATCATTTGAAAGACCGAAGTTCATTTGTTGGAGTACAGCATGAGAAATATATTTGGCAGTTTGACTCTGATGAAACTACATATCAGAGAGGAGTCTAGACACTGGTGGTAAAGGTAACGACGAAGCAGGTGGAGGCTTGGATGAGGATCTCTGACTGGCAGTGGGTTTATGCTTCTGTGCTGAATCTACGCTGTAGCTGCAGACCCCTCCGAAACCCAACACCATACCCTACAGCATAAGCTTACACGCACCTCTCTAGAAATGTGACTACGCATCGGGTCAATGCACATGGCACAAGATTAGTTCATAAATCTAGAGCCTAGGATGTGGTGGCCAATGCTGTTACCACCATGTATGCTTTTACGAGGTTTGCCGGCACCTCCTGGCTGAAAAGGTTGCACCACTACCTCTCCGGCCTCCTATTGCGAATTA